>APFE030003666.1:0-29802 GCA_000404065.3 Pinus taeda
CGGCATACCTGCGGGTACGCACCTTCTGAACTGTTCTCCTGCGTACTTCTTTATTTTCATCAAAAAGAGAGCCATGCCATGGGTGTTTGCCATCAAGTACAACATCTGAAATCATACCAGAACCATAATGCCAACATACATTTGGCAACGACATCTCTCTATATATATTAATTACCATAATATGCATATGGTGATAAGTTATTGGATTAATTGAAGGTTTTCAGATCTAATTCTTTATTGCTACTCAACTCTTGTTATAAAGTTTGTTTTTCCTCTCTCATTCTTGATCATTGCAATAGAGAAAGTTACTACTCATCATGTCTTATAGTATGCCAATCATGTCTGCTAGTCTGCATATTTTTCAATTTATGGTTTCAATATTTGGCATATCCCATCGTTACCATAACTATAAATATGGTTTCAATATTTGGCATATCCCATCGTTACCATAACTATAAATATATATTCCAAACTGGTTATATATCTATATTCCAAAATGGTTATATTTATATTCCAGACTGGCTATACCCACTTTTTAAAAGAAAGAAACAATTTGATTATGAATTTTTCTGACACTTGCATACTGAGATTAATTGTTCTTACCCTCACTGGGCAATTTACCTAATTCACTCAACCTCATAAGTAAAAAATTAAAGTATTTTGCCCCTATCTGAATTTAGGGAACTATAACATTTTTTCGCTACGGTTAGGTCTCGACATTCAAGTGGCCTGTGGACAGCAATCTTCCAGACATGGTTAAAATTTTATTTTTTTCACTGGCCAAACCTTGATATGGCATTTACTCGTAAGAAAAATTAAATTATTTAAGCATCTGCATGCTCATGCTCTCTCTCTCTATATATATTGAGAGTCACCAGTTTAGACAACCTCTGCATAAGTATTTAATTTATATATACTACATTAGGAATAAATATATGTATATACCTATTTGAGTAGAAATTTAAATGAGATGTAGATCAGTTATGCATGAGGATCTTATGCACAGGTTTTGTATTTTAATGAAGGGCTCACAAGAATTAGAATTGTTCCCACGATAACGTCTTATGTTAAATTTATTATTGGTGTTATGTTAAATCTTATGCACAGGTTTTGTATTTTAATGAAGGGCTCACAAGAATTAGAATTGTTCCCACAATAACGTCTTATGTTAAATTTATTATTGGTGTTATGTTAAATCTTTAACATAACACCAATAATAAATTTAACATAAGACGTTATCGTGGGAACAATTCTAATTCTTGTGAGCCCTTCATTAAAATACAAAACCTGTGCATAAGATCCTCATGCATAACCGATCTACATCTCATTTAAATTTCTACTCAAATAGGTAGTTGTCTCCATAATTCAATATGCAACAAAATTCTCAGTTATAAACAAGAAAAAATAGCATGCGATATAATTTTTAGTTGTAGACAAACATAATCGATTTCGTATCAACTAATGGGAAGTAATGGGTAATGTAGAAACAATAAATTAAATAAATAACAACCAGAAACTCTAACTGTAACCAATTAGATATGATTCAGATGAATAATTTTCCACCCAACCATGAACCTCCAGTACAGGTTCCCCCAAGCTAAGATCTCCTTACCCCAAAATCAACAACCTCTTGTGATTCTAGACAAGGCATTTTTATGCGTTACTTCCCTAGCATACTTTTCCTTAGTGTTGTTCCGCTTTCTAGGATTTGTCAACCCACTAAGCTAGGCTCTTTCCTATATTTTGAAAAAGTATCTTCGCTTTTTCGTTAAAGCTCAACATTTTATCCCGTGACACTTTATTCACCCTTACTTGATGTCATTTCCACACTGAGTGATTTAAATGGTTTTTTACTTCCAATCATATTAAACCTCATTAAGCAACCCCTAGGGATTTTTAGGAGTAAATTGAGGGAAGTTTGTCTTAATCTTATCCTTCCACATTAATTTTCAGATCTGGGTAATGATCTCTTTAACTCAAGTGTTCTTTCCCAAGTAAATCTCTGGTTATTTTTTTATTATTTTTTTATTACATCACTATACTTTATTCTAAATTAATTTCAATATGGCTTTCTAGCCATTGCAACTAAAAATAGTTCAATCTAAATAAAGAATATTTAGATAGGCACAAAGTGGTATTACATCTTCCCCCACTTGAAAATAACACTGTCCTCGGTGTTTACTACTCAACTGTCTAATTTTTTAATAATGTTGGGTAGGCTTCTTTCATAGTATTGTCTAGTTCCCAAGTAGCCTACTTAGGTGTAAAGTGCCTCCACTGCACCGTAACTCGAGCAACAAATCAATTCCAGAGCATGGTCTCTTTCCTATCCAAGATACAGAGTGGCTCTAGCGAAAAGTCTCCTTCGGGTTCCACCTATATCAAGTTGCAACCAATTACCTCAGAGTTTTCATGGATATAATTTTTTAATAATGGAACATGAAAAACATTATGAACATTAATATGACTGGGAAGAGTGAGCTAATATGCTATTGGACCAACTTTGTCTAAGATTTCGACAAGCTTGTAGAATCATGGTGCCAACTTTGTGCAAGTCATGGTTCTAAGAGTACTTTTCCTAGGTTTTACTCATAAGTAGATATGGTCTCCAATGTTAAATTTTTTATGAATCCTCTTCTTATCTGTGTCAATTTTTTGCCTCTCTTGTGTTTTTTTGATATCTTGTCTAATCTTTCGCACTGTCTACTCCATTTCTTGCAAAAAAATCTAGTCCTAATATTAATCGACATTCTAGTTGACCCCAACTGAGTGGTGTGTGACATTTCTTTCCATACAGTGCTTCAAAAGGAATCATTTTAATAGAAGCTTGGTAGTTATTGTTATAGAAAACAATTTCTAAGTGCAAAAAATCCTGACACTTAGTAGGCCTATCCATGACATACATTTGTAGGATATCTTCTAGGATCTAATTTGTCCTTTCTGTCTATCCATCTGTTTGAGGATTATATGAAGTATTGAAGTTTAATTGAGTCCCCATTCCCCCAAACAAATCTTTCCAGAACTTGGAGGTAAATTTAGCATCTCTGTCCGGCACTATCATTTTTGGTACACCATGTAGTCGAAATATTGCCTTCATGAAAATGTTGGAAACCTCAGCGATTCCAAAAGTGGACTATAAAATGTGTTACTTTAGTAAAAGTTTTTACCACTACCATGATGGAATCATGTTGGTACTTTGTTCTTGGTAATACTGTAATAAAATTCGTTGAGATTAGCTCCCACTTCCATTCAGTAATAGGAAATGGATTTAGCAATCCATCAAGATGTTGGTATTCCACCTTTACGTGTTGGCATTCTAAATATTTTGCTAAATATTCTGCAACATCACTCTTCATACCTGGACAAAACAATATTTTTCTTAATGTTCTTATCATCTTTTGGTATCTTGGATGAGAGACATATGGTTTCTTGTGGTATTCATATAGTATCATTTATTTTATCGTGAACACATTGGGAATGTACAATTTATTTCAGTAGTTTAATAGTTTTTTAGAATTTTAAGCATATCCTGGAATTGCTTTTTACTATAATTTCTGTTGAATTTCCTAATATTAAGGATCTTATTGCAGTGCATTTTTAATATGTTCCCCAAAATCTATACTAGTGTTGCTCACATACATTCTATCAGAGAGTGGGCATGTCTGCTTAGAGCATATGCGATCTTGTTCTCTTTTCCTTTTATGTGTTTTATATTAAATTGAAACTCACAAAGGAAAGCTAACCACCTTTCTTGTCTAGCATTTAAATCATGTTGGCTAAAGAAGTATTTCAAAATAATGTGATCTATCACCAAAATGAAATTCTTTACTAATAGATAGTGTCTCCACATTTTTAGAGCATGTACCACTGTTGCCAATTCTAGATCATATACAACATAAAAAAAAATCATGTTTTTTTATCTTCATGGACTCATAGTCTATTACTACATTTTCCTGCATCAACACACCCCCAAGTCCTTCCAAATAGGGATAAATATAGACAAAAATATCCTTATTTGGGTATGCAATTTTTAATATTGGGGATGTTGTTAATAGTTGTTTTAAATTTTCAAAACTTTCTTGACATTTGGCTGTCCATTTAAACTTTATTCCCTTTTTTTCAAGGAGGTAATGGGGTAAGCTAGTTTTGAAAAACCTTCTACAAATATTCGATAGTATCCTGCAATCCCCATAAATGACCGAACTACTGACACATCCTTGGGTGTGAGCCAATTCATAATCATCCTGACCTTTTCAGGGTCCATAAACAATCCTTCCTTTGAAATGATATGCCCTAAATACTATATTTTGTTCTTGAAAAACTCATATTTGCTGAGTTTTGCATATAGCTGATGTTCTCTTAAAGTATGCAGCACTAATATGATATGTTCTTTGTGTTCTTCTTCATCTTTAGAGTACACTAGGATTTCATTTATGAATACTAATAGAAATGTGTCAAGATATTTGTGAAGTATGCTATTCATTATACTCATAAAGGTTGTTGGCATGTTAGTGAGACCAAAGGGTTAAACTACGAACTCATAGGGACCATATCGAATTATAAAAGATGTCTTGTGAATATCTTCATCTTTTATTCGTAGTTGATGATAACCAATCCTTAATGATTTTTTAAAAATATAGTTTCTCCCCTTACTTGATCAAACAGGTCATCAATTAGGGGCAATGGATATTTATTCTTGATATTTAACTTATTCATTTGTCAATAATCATTGCAAATTCTGAAGGTGCCATCCTTTTTCTTAACAAATGGCACAGAGTCCCTCCATGGTGAGACATTGGGTCTAATGCAACCCTTGTCTAGGGGTTCCTGTCACTCCATTTTGAGATCTAACAACTCTGGTATGCTCATTCAATAAGGGGCTCTAGACACACAAGTGGCCCGTGGTACTAAATTGATAAAGAAGTATATATCTCTACGAGGAGGTCACTTGGGTTTTTTCCTCCAGAAAAACATCTTGAAACTCTCTTATAATAGGTAGGGTCCCTAATTTTCCTTTTTCTATTGGTTATTCATTTACTTCTACATGCACCAAATATACTTGACATCCTTTCCTTACACCCCCTTTTAACTTTAAGGCTGATATTTTTCGGACTGATATTGGTTTTGATTTTCCTCTAATTAATCTGAGTTGGCCATTTTGATCCACACAAATCACTATTTTCTCCAAACAACTTAGGACAACTCCCTGTTTCTCCAACCAATTCATGCCAATTAATATATCATATGATCCTAAGGGAAGAATGGTTAAATCCACTTATGTGTGGTAACCCTTTAATTCCACGTGACATTGTCTTATTTGATGGGTTACCTTTCATTTGGTACTGCTTTCTAACTGTACCAACCATGCATTTGAGAAATTTTCAAATTGTAATTTACACTTTTCCACAATTTTGGGGCTAATGTAACTGAAACTAGCCTCGAGATCAATTAAAATATAAACACATTGGTTTAGAATAGTACTTTCAATCTCAATAATAGTAAATTGATGCTCATCCCCTATGTCTTCTAATGATGCGCTGATTCTGGGAATATTTCTGGCAACATCATTTATAGTGGTCGCTTCATGGATTGCTTGAATATTTTTAATCCATCATGGATTATGCGAACAATCCCTTAAAAGATGTGGTTCTCCACAACCCCAACACTTTGGTGGTTCACTTTCCTTTCCCACTATACTCTTTTTGCTATTCAATTCCATGGGCATTGACCCTGTGTGAGACTGAGCAAGTTGATTTACACTTCCCTTGCTGAATTTCTCCCTCTAATGATCCTTTCGATAATTTTTAAGATAAGGATATTTCTGTCCTTTTATATTCATGGAAGATTTGGTTTTATCCTTACTTTTCCATGGTTTTGAACCTTCACTTCTATTTTTGAGCTGTGGGTAACACAATCTATCTTTCCTTACTACTTCATCCATAGACTTAAGACTGTCAAATTCAATCCTCTCTTTATAAGGTGCTGGTAAACAGTTCAAAAATCTCTGTACTTTTGCTTTCTCTTCTTTAATTTAAGGCACATACTGTAATAAGTTTGTAAATTTTGCTACAAACTTATCCATAGTGAGCTTCCCCAAACTTAAATCATGGAATTCCTTAGCACAACCATCATAATATCATTCACTTAGGTACTAAGGCTTAAACCATTTATGAAATTCCTCTCAAGAAACTATGTTGTCGTCCAAAAAATGTACACTTAGCCTCTTCCCACCAAAGAGTAGCTTTGCCTTGCAACTGGTAAATAGCTAGTCGGACCTTCAAATTACTTTCGTACTCATATACTTGAAATTATTTGATAATCTTAAGAAGCCAGGCTTCCACATATTCCTCTTTTTCCCCATCAAAAGTAGGGGTTCGACTTTTTTAAACTCTCCATATAACTCCATTTTCTTCTTTCTCTCCTGTCATTTTGGATACGTCTTATCTTACTCTCCTGCACTTTCAAACTTCTCTGACTCTGTTTTCACCTCTTTTTAGTTTAAACCCTTTTGGTTCTATGCTTCTATGAATGGACTTCTCAGTCAACTCCCTTATCATATGTTCTTTCTCCTCACTAGCTGTCAACAGATGTTCATTTTTGTTTATGAGATGAGCAAGTTCTTTTTGTAGGTTTTTTATAACATTCATAAACTAGGATTTTTGTGGAGTGCTTCCTCCTCCTAATTCAACATATAACTCTTCACCACTTGCTATGGATGGAGGATATTCCTCTGCCATCCCCAAAGAATCTTCTTCACTTATATACCTTATAAGATAGTACAACCTGCTATCAATATTTTCGTAATAATATTTATATACATAATTTTCTTGACTGTGATGGTCCATTGCAGATCCAATGCTAAAACTAGGTGCTCTGATAGCACTTGTCACACAACTCTTTAGCAAAGAAAATAAAAATAAATATATATTAGTAACCTGCATTACTATCTTCCTCTACATATTCACCGAGTCTCTCTATACTTGATTTTTTGTTGTTTTGTTTATGAAGAAAATTAACATGAACTTATTATATAACCATAATTCCTACATACCTTACTCAAATAATACATAGGTTCTATACCTTATTATATCTATCCTTTATGGAATTGATGAGATTAACCTTATTTGTATATACTCATTTCCCGTGCAATAACTTTAAAGTGACGTATTGATGGTGAACTACCCCTTACTATTGGTAACTATCATTTTATACATTTATTCAATTGTTTTCTAAACTTATCACTTTGTATTATATTCATAGTTTCGTTAAGTTAGTTAAGCAGATATCTATACATTGTTTTTCACTGATAATTAGTTGTATTACCAATGTGAGCTGGGGGAGTATTAGAAAGTTCTACTTATGGTATACTTTCTTTTCGAAAGTTTTAACGCCACAATATCTCACTTAAATACTTCATTGTACAAATGTCATAGGGCATTGAAGGTTGTACGCCTAGGAAAATGAGTGGCCAACCCTCTCAGCCAAACTCATCACACACCATGTGCATGTCACATGGAAGGGTTTAGACTTGGGGTTTTTTTGAATGGTTAGGATGCTTCGAGGCTATCTACTGGTTCGAAGCGCATTTTTCGAACCCTAAACCCCCTCCTTCAACTTTTTGTTTTGTCATTTTTTGTGAAAATCCTCCTTTGAGCGTAAACACTAGTAGATGTGAAAAATAACACTGGTTTGCAATGTGCTTGGATCACCATTCATTGTATTGCAGGTGTCTAGCTAGTAAATTTGAGGATTTTGTTTATATGGCTCGCAATTTTCCCTTAGTATGCAACCTTATTATGACTATGCCATAGAGGATGGCTATGTGTTTTCTTATAAAAACTTGCAGCTTACCCCTTTTGAGTTCCACTCCTAACCACCCCATCTGAATGTTCAACCACTAACTTGCGTGGCAAAGGTTTACGCGTGCTCCAAAGGTAGGGTTTGTTGAACTTATGTCTAGCTTATTTTGTTCATATTCACACTATTTACTTTTCGAATTAATAGCCACAACTGGAAAACTAAGGTTTTGGTTTCCTTGATAGAGGGAAGGAATGTGTCAGGTATTTGATTGGCTTCTATTTTCTGGGTTTTTTGCTTGACACATGACTGAGAGAATTTATGGAATTTTTTGGTGTCCAATCATTCAACTCCCATACCACGTAATACTAGCTTATGCTCATATTAATTTTTTTTTCTCCTTCCACCTTTAAAGTTGGATATTCCTTTCTAGGTTATATTCAGTGATAGTGTGCTTGATTTGGGTACTTTTGTTGACCCCTTCTTAGATAGACGAGGAAAATACCTCGGTGGCAGCTTGTGTAATAGGTAAACCTTTATACATGTTTAATTTAGGTTTATAATTAAAGTTTCCCCTTTCGTATTTTAGGCATCGTGTCTCATTTATTATTAATAGATTTATTTTTGGTTTGTTGTCCCTTTCACAGGTATGAATACCGTATTCATGTATGGCTTGTTTATCTCATTCCTCCTTAGATGAAGGATCATTGACTAACAACACCCACACTCCTACATGTTGTTTCGTCTTATCTACTTCTGTGATGAGAGTTTTTCAAATGACGATTTGTTTTCTTTACTTCATACCTATTGTTTGCATGACTTTAAGTTGTACATACCATTCATTTACTAGATTTCTTCATAGTGAAGTGACAATTGTATAACTTTATATTCAAAATTTATACCCTTGAGGGAAGTTAGTTTGTTTTTGTATAAGCTATCAGATTATGAATACCTCTATTCAACATACATTGTTTTATTTTATTTCTTGTCCTATAGTTGTTATTTTGGTGCGAGTTATTTTAGTTTCCCTTCTGGATAATATAGTAGGACTCAGAAATAGGGTACTAATCTGGCGTGACTCTTGTAATCATAGCTAAGTTATTACAATTCGATACCTTTTAGTTTAATATGTATTCAGTTCCAATAATGGTTTTTCATTTTTTTCCATTTACAAAAGTTATTTAATTAATGCATTTCTGAATGAATGTTAAGCATATTATTCAATTTAAATGTTAACTTGCATCATTTTCTGAAGTTCAGAAATACTCACAGATATTCTTAAGAATATATCAGGTGGACATTTCTTTATCTATGTGTTTAATGCATTTGGTATTAAATAAAAAATTTGAGCAACAAAGAATTTATCTATGTCTATATAGCACAGGCCATTCAGTTTATCACATTCTCTATTTGTAATTTGGCTTTCTCATGTAGTAATAGAGAAACAAATTCTACAGTTCTAGCTCTTCTCTATTTGTAGTTTGGCTTTCTCATGTACTAATAGAGAAACAAATTCCATAGTTATAACTCTTCTCTAAGCATACATTTGACAATGGCATCTCCCTATATATCTTAATTACCATATTATGCGTATTGTGATAAGTTATTGAATCAATTGAAGGTTTTCAGATATAGTTCTCTATTGCTACACAAATCTTGTTATAAAGTCTGTTAGTCCTCTCTTGATCTTCATTATTGGAATAGAGTAAGTTACTACTAGTCATGTCTTCTAGTATTCCTATCATGTCTGCTAGTTTGCATATTTTTTAGCTTATGGTTTCAATATTTGGCATATGCCGCCATTACCATAACTAGACCTATATATTCCAGACTAGCTATATTTATAATCCAGACTTGCTATTTCCACTTTTTAAAAGCACAAAACAACTTGATTATGAATTTTTCTGACACTTGTGTATTGAGATTAGCCATTCTTACCCTCACCAGGTGATTTAACTGGGTTCTTAGCCTCATAAGTCCAAAGTTAAAGTATTTTTCCCCTATCTGAGGTAAGGAAACTATAACAGTTTTCTGCTATAGTTAGGTCTAGATATTCAAGTGGCCCATAGGCACCCATCTTCCAGACAAGGTTAAACTTCTTCTTTTTTTCAACTGGTGAAGGAAAAACATCAACATCTCGTAGGTTTGTTGCAACCACTGTCCATTCCAGAATGGAAATGGGAAACCATATATTTGGATTTTATAATTGGATTACCTCGTACCAGAAAGAAGCATGACTCGATTATGGTGGTAGTAGATAAGTTGAGTAAAACTGCTCACTTTATACCTATAAAGTCCACTTACAAAACTGTAGAGATTGTAGACATATTTATGAAGGAGATTTTTCATTTACACAGAAAACCCAAAGTGGTAATATTTGCTAGGGATGTAAAATTTACATCCACCTTTTGGAAAACTCTCTTTTCAGGATTAGGTACTCAGATACAGTTTAGTACTACCTATCACCCCCAAAGAGATGGACAAACTGAACGAGTAAATCAGGTGTTGGAAGACATACTGCACATGTTCACAATGCAACAACCATATAAATGGGAGGATTATCTCCATTCGGTGGAATTTGCATATAATAATGGGCATCATGAATCATTGGGCATGAGGCCCTTTGAAATGTTGTATGGAAGAAAGTGCAGGGTGCCCATAGGCTAGAATAACCTAGTTAATAAACTAGCTTTGGGGCTTGAAATGCTAACAGAAATGGAGATGGTTAAGAAAATTTGGCAAAATCTAAGGGCAGTCCAAGATAGGCAAAAATTTTATTCAGATAAAAAGAGATCATACATGGAATTTCAACCAGGGGATCACATATATTTAAGAGTAAAACCCTAGAAAAGATCTTTACAGTGGCAGGGTTGCGCTAAGTTAGCGCCCTGATATTGTGGACCTTTCCAAGTTTCTTGCACCACTACTTCCTTTACGATTTCACGGATATTTGAGCTAGCTTGGCTCATTTGGACCTCATAAATGCAATGTACTTTTCTACTCAACGCATCCGCTAACCGATTTTCCTTTCCTTTAAGATGTTTCATGTCGAAGCCAAATTTGCTTAAGAATGTTGTCCATCTAGCCCATCGAGCATTTAAGCTAGAATGGTTGAAGAAATTGGCAAGGCTACTATTATTAGTTAATAGCATAAATTTCTTCCCTAGCATGTAGTGTCACCACATTTTAAGTGCATGACTACTACTGTTAACTCAAGTTCATACACAGAATATCGTTGTTCATATTCCTTCAATTTCCATGATTCATAAGCAATAAACTTTCCTTCTTGTGTCAACACTCCACCTACACCCTCTTTGCTTGCATTTGTGAAAAACATGAAAGAATTTTCCGGATCTTCCACTTTTAGCACTAGTGCAGTGGTAAGCAAGTGTTTCAACTTTTCGAAACTTGCTAACACTCTGCTGTCCATTTGAAAACACACCCCTTTTTCTGTAAGGAGGTCATTGGACAAACCTTGATATGGAATTTACCCCTAATCATAATTAGATTATTTAAGCAGCTGCCTACACTATATATTTATACAGACCAAGAGTCACCAGTTTAGACAACCTCTGCATATGTATTTAATTTATATATACTATATTACCAATAATAAATTTAACATAAGATGTTATTTTGGGAACAGTTCTAATTCCCATGAGCCATCCATTAAAATACAAAACCTCCACATAAGATCCTCATCTATAACCCATCTACATCTCATTTAAACTGCTACTCAAATACGTACTTGTCTCCATAATTCAGTATGCAACAAAATTCTCAGTGATAAACAAGAAAAAATAACATGCAATAGAAATTTCAATTGTAGACAAACAGAATGGATTTTGTACCAACTAATAGGTAAGATAAAAAAATTAATCTAAATAAACAACAACCATAAACTCTAACTGTAACGAACTAGATCTTCTTAGGATGGACAATTTTCCACTCAACCATGAACTTTCACCACAGGTCCCATCGAGTTGAGATCTCTTTACCCTAGAATCAACAACCTCTTATGATTCTAAGCAAGGTATTTTTATGCCTTGCTTCCCTAGCAGACTTTCCCTTAGCGGCATCTTGCTTTCTAGGGTCTGTCAGCTCAATAACCTAAGATTTTTATTATATTTTGAAAAGGTATATTCCATTTTTTATTATAGCCCACATTTTTCTCCCGTTGTGCTTTATTCACCCTTACGTGATGTTCTTTCTACACTGGTTGATTTAATAGATTTTTTCCTTCCAATCCTATTAAATCTCAAGCAACCTCTATATATTTTTAGGAGAAAATTGAGAGATGTTTGTCTTAATCTCATCCACATTAGTTTCCACACCTAGGTAATAATATCTTTAACTCAAGTGTTCTTTCCCAAATAAATTTCTATTTTTTTAAATTTATTTATTACATCACCCTACTTTATTTCAAACTGAATTTACTATGACTTTCTAACCACTTTCTAACCCTCACAACTAAAAATAGTTCAAACTAAATAAATAATATTGACATAGACAAATAAGGTTATTATACCATAGTTGAACATAAAACTTAAAATCTCTCTTTTAAAAATAGTTGTAATGATCATTATTATGCCTAAGCATCGAGATAATAATTTGATTGGACATGTGTGCACCCGCAACCCTCATCGTTCCAATGTGTGCAAAAGATATTTTTTTTTTAATAAAAGGAATACAAAAGCAACGTTGAACATTATATTGAAATCTTATCTTTCAAAGTAATCATTTGGCCTCTTTTTTAATATCTTGGAGTTAATTTTAAGAGGCCATTGAAATAATTATTTGATTAGATGGATTGAAATCTCTTATTAAGGAAAATGTAATTTGATTATTTTTATGTTATTGTTAAAGTAAAGGTGAATAACATAAAGCTTTACTGTGGGTGAGGTGGATGAATTATATGTTTAAAAACAAAGTGATTATTATTATCATATTCTTTGTTATTAATGATTTCTAAATAAAAGTCGACAAAGGAGCTAATATTTTTATTTTTTTATTATTTTTGAAGGTTAAAAGTAATTTTATTTTATTATTATTTTAATGAAATTGTATAAGTGGGTATGAGTGAAAATAAGTATATTATTATTTTTGAAGAATTGTGTTGTGTTGGGAGACACTTTCTATTCCTATTTGAGATTATAATTTAGTTAAACATTAAACTGATGTACAAAACCTTCATATTCATATGATAGAGACCCTGTCAATACCATGGAGATATGTAATTTTGTGTTCAATATGGCAGTGACATGTGGTAAATGCCCAAGGACATACGCAAATATTTGGATTTGAATTCCAATATCAATATAAATTGGGGTTCACATAAAAGTGTTAAGCTTCGGCTAAAAAGAGTAAGATGTCACTTGGTAAAATATTAATATCTTGGATAACACTATGACATGTAAATTTTAGAAGAAATTTTAGCATGATAAAAAGTAGAGGAAAAAATTTATGATATTATGAAGTGTTTATTAATTTCAATGTGGAATATTAAAAATTTCTTTCATTTAAGAAAATTTACATTATCCAACGAAATGGAATTTTCTCAAGCTTCATAATGAAATATGACATCTAATATATCATCTTAAAAAAGTGGACAGTAAAAAACAATTTCTGTTGGCTTAAGGGGCTCTGACCCAGGTTCATAGTTATTCGCACCAACCAACAAAACCTTCATTTTCTGGCCTTTTTGGCAACAACTTGCATAACTCAGGCTACAGTCTCACCCGAAGCACCAGGCTTCTGCATCCAGTGACATGAGATAAATGGTTCTTAGGCTCTGATAGTTCAGATTTGCCTTCACGTAGATCAATATCCTTCCAGGGCTCATCACTGTATCTAAGTCAAAATGGCTTTTAGACCTTTGCGAATGTCTACGATCAGTCTATGTGGACCTTAACTAGACGATTTATCTAATTTCGTGCGTCAATAAACAACCCTAGATTTGAGTTCGCGCAGATCTATCCAATTCGTCAGAAAACATAGCATAATTAAATATTATCTTCGTGGAATAGGATAAATACTTAAATCATGCATTAATAAGACAAATTCAGTGACTTCACACAACGTTCATTGATTATTTCATAAAATCATATCATTAAGTGACATAACATAACATAAACAAATTCAACAGAAATACACAGTAATTCTTCAAACGATGTCTTTGTTGATATTCAATGTTCAGATTACAAACTCTTATGCCCTACGAACTTAGCTGCAGGGGTCCATGCACTCAGCTGCAGACTCTATCCAGGCCTCCTGTGCACTCAGCTACAGGAGTCTTCCCTTCTTCACCTAAGAGTAGTAAGTAGAGCCTTCTTGCCTTAACACTTTCCCATGACAACAAAAACCTTTCAGCGTACCCAATTCTCTATCAAAGTTATCTCTAAGACTCACTAAGACTCAACTATTTATAGCTTTCCTTCATATAGTACCACGCTCTGCAGACCATAGGTGAGTCTCAAAACCAAATTAACTATCTATCCAAACAAGGGGTTAAGACCCCTTTGACACCTATGTATCTACGTGCTCTGCATCCACATATCGAAGAGACTTTACATATTTTACAAAAACATATACAAAATTTGGGTGAACTAACCCCAAAACTGACCCTAGGGACCCTATACCAATAGGCCCCCAACACAAAGATTGTGACTCGCCCTTGAGTCACTTATTGGGATGAGAAAAATGTATGTTTTCGCCTTGTAAATTGCTTTATTTAGCATTAGTCTTCACATGTCTATCTTTGTTTTATGGATAGTAGTAGAGGAAACAATAACTGAAGTTGGGTAAAAGCAATTAGTAATAAATTTGATAAATCCAAGCATGCAAAACTGATTTCTAATATCTTTATGTGCAGAAGACGTGGATTGGATGATGGTTGTTCAATTGATAGAACAACAATAGCTCGTAAAGGAAAAAGACAATGTCTGAGGCAAAGCAGGACAATGGAAGACTAGGCAGACCGATGGTATTTTATGATGGAAACATATAGAGTATTGTGAAACACTCAGGATCCCCTGATCCTGAGGATTCATTTTTATCAATTTACTTTTCTAAATGTTATATATAAGGACGAACGAAAAACTAGACGACTAGTTCATAAATTCAAAGTTTGTAATTATTCTTTTTGACATATAATACTTTCATCTTGGTGATGTTGTAACTCTGTTACTTGTTTTAATGAAGAAGACTACGTTTAATTTATAATAATCTTATGAGTATCTAATAATGGGGACTTCTAGAGACTTTGGGCCTAGTCAAGAGAAGATCTACTGCTTCACCTGTGTTATAATCCTTTCTATTTATTCTTTACTATTTGTTATTCCTAAGTTAATATAATTTTGATTACCGTGAGGATTGACGATTCCAATATATGTTTGCTATTTATTCAAGATTTAGATTTAGTTGTGGGTTAGATATGTGTGATTCTCTTGATTGAATTGGTTACATTAGTTCTGCCATTAGATCGATGTTCATTCGAAGTAACGTTATCATAGATTTCAAAAATAGAATTGATTGCTTGTTGTGAAATGCTTACATGGTTATTTGTTATTCACTTATTATTTGTTGTCCATTTAGCATTTGCTGTTCAATTATCATTTGATGTTAAATTACTATTTGTTTTTCAATTGATATAGTTATCTTTCATCATTAAATGAGTTAGCTTCAATTCCAGTTAAGATTGCCAAGTGTGATTCTTTCTAGTTGCATTTAGATTCATTTTCTTTCAGAATGGATTAAGTAGAATTGCAAAGTGTGTTATGAATCTCTATTAGATTTATTTCTTTCAAAGTGGTTTGGATGAGTTTAAAAGAGATAGTCATTAGAAAGTGAAATGATTCCAATTTCTTTCATTATCAATTAACCTCTGAATTCACTGCATATATATTGTTGACACTCTTGAAATAAAAAGATTTACCCTGGGTTGATTATTAACATAGGAATTAAGATTGCCTGTAAAAATACATCTTAGTGCACCAACATTTTGGCGTCGTTTTTGAGGAGATTGTTTCAATGTGATTTCCTTTTATCTTGATATAAAACAATTGGGTTTTAAAAACGAGAGGTAAGAACATACGTAACTAGTAAGTAAAGTGCTTCCTCTCTAGCCCACTTTTCAGCAAAATCATAGAGGTTAAATAGGAATAGGCTTTTTTATGAATGACTAGGAATAGAAAGATAGAAAAAGATCAAAACCCCCCACCTAAATGCACAAAACCCAAGGGATCAATGAACCTTGGGATAACAACTTTTATAGACAAAATCGTAAGAAAAGCATAGTCTCAAGCATCCGTAGTATTCCAGACTATATCTGGGAAAATCCCTATTGTAATCACTCAGGTAGCAAGATCACCATCTACAACCTACGCTGAGATTCAAAGACAAATCGAAGGATCTAAACAAAGTCTTCAGGTTACAACAAATTTACCTTCTGATCCCTTACAAGAGGGAATATCATGTAACTTAAGAGAAGGAGAGGGAGAAACCATAGGAACTGCTAAGACAGGACCTCAGATGTATGAACAAGGATCTCCTATAATCCCAGATCTAGGAAGTGCTGCAAAACCAACTCGGATTGCTAATCCTTTGGTCACTCAAATAACACCCCCTAAAATTCCGGAAGGATATTGGCACATTTTTGACCAAATGGAAAATCAGCTACCCCTCAACATTGGAATACCCCATAGTCGACCAAGTGGCCAATGCCCCTATGAAGGCTATTCCTTTGCAGATCATCCCAACTTTCTGTGGGATGATCACGGGGGATCCTGATGCCTTCCTATTCACGTTTGATATCCTTTGCAGAGGGTATGACTATACCACTGACCCTCAAAAGCTAAAACTATTCCCTTCTACTATGAAGGTAGCAACCTTGAGATGGTTCATGGGTCTGGGTGGACAAACTATTAATTCTTAGGATGACATGAAAACTTCCTTCCTCCTAAGATACTAAGACTTTTGCAAGACTAGGAACTAAAATATGAAATATTTAAGATGGCTGCAAACAATAATGAAACTCTAGAAGAATATGTCAAACGGTTTCATTATAACTTGCAGAGATCTCCACACACCACCTTACCAAAAGAAGTCCTAAGAGCTATCTTAATTAAAGGAATGAAATAAGAATGGATAGAAACTATAAATTTAATGGGGAAAGGAGATATTTCTCAATAGATTATGATGAAATCGTTTTCTTGTGTATTAGGTGTTTGCAAGGAATCACACGCATATGAGTAGGAAGCCAAGAACCTATGACCGGGGGAATCAAACCACACAGTGGAGGCATAACACGAATGGAAATTGGTAACCTCCTGAAAGATTTCAAGACAGACATCCTAGGCACCCTCACAATGCAACTGGACGTCCTATAGGCTAAACAGAAACAAGCCTTAGTAGAACAAAACATGGCCATTTTCTGTCCACGCTACCAGAAGAAGCACATCCAACGAGAATTCCATTGGACATGGTTCAGACATGCGTTATCTGCACTGAGGATCAAACCACTAAATAATTTCCAACACTTCCAGGTGTAAAAGAAGTTTTCAAGGAAGAAGAAGAAGAGACAAAGCCGATATATTTAATGAACCAACATTGACAGTGGTAGGCCAAACCTTCAGGTATGTCACAAGACACATCCTAGTTCTTTCCTTCTTCACAATTTAATCGGCAACATAACTCTGGGGTAGCATGGAAAGGGAAATCTCCTTACTCAAATTGGAAATCCCAGCCATTCCCTATGACATCTTGGCTAACTCAATCCTTTCCGGGTAATGGTTATCCAAATTCTCATTTTACCATTGTTTGGCAAGGTAATCCCTATCCATCTTAATGGCTTGTCTCCACTTCTCAAAATCTGAACTGTTCTGCAAATTGGTAGCAACCTTTGGGGATATCCAATACACCTATGAGGATAGGTCCTCAACCTTAACTAACATTATCAGATCCATATCCATTACAACAAAATCCTCAACCTCTTCTATTCCCTCAATTTCCAGCTCAACTGAATCTGAATCCTAATAACTGATTGGTTCAGTTGGTGCAAATTTTCGAAAGTTCAGATTATGAGATTGAACAAAAATAATGTAATGAATTGAGATTGAGGTTGGGATGTATCATCAGCCTTGATCAAAACAGGGACCAACCATCAATTGATATCGAAACCCCACTTGTACATATACCACCAACTGTAATTGATAGAGAAATAAAAAAAGGAGAAGAGGAAAATCAACATGAAGATCTTGAGAAACTCAGTTAATTATCCCCCATTCATTGAAAGGTTAACAATACCTAAAGCAATTGTTCATCCAAATTTCGATCTTGTAAGGGAACTAAAAAATATTTGTATTAAAATTCCTCTCCTCTAGGCCATCTAAGATATTCCCATTTACGCTAAAACAATTAAAGAGCTATGTGTAAAGACGCCTCCGAGGAAAGAAAAAACTTCACCCACCATACATGTTGTAGGGACCTTATCTGATTTACTCTTGGGAGGAGAAACTCTGGTAAAGTATGAAGATATTGGGAATCCCATCGTTATAGTTCAAATATATGGTCGCTCCTTTCCCAATACACTAGTTGATCTGGGTGTGGCCATTAACATCTTCACAATAGAAACCTGTCAAGAACTTGGTATTACAGCTCTGGAACCAACCACCACCCTACTAGAACGTGCTGATCGTTTGGTGGTAAGGCCGTAAGGGACTTTATAGGATATTACAGTATTTGTTGATTCATGGGAATATCCAGTATATTTTAATTTTATAAATCCAAAGAGTCGATTAGATGGACAACCTCTAATTTTGGGTGAACCTTGGCTGGAAACAACTGATGCTTATATAGGTTGCCGAGAAGGCAACATGATTTATAAGGGGGATTTTGTAAAAAATCTTGTTTTATATCCTCCTACCAAACAAAGTCTACCCATTGTAAAAACATGTAAACAACCACCTGCATACCTGGAAGAAACCACCTGTTCACCACTCACAATAGCAGAGACACTTGAATTCAAGGATCATACTAAAGATGATGTTATTAACAAGTTTAACAACCAGCTAGCTAATGTGAGCAATGTAAAATGTAAAATGTTAAAATAAATTCTTGATAATGAAGCCTTGGAAGATCCTTTGAAGGATACTAATGATCAACATATCCAAATGACTGTTGTGCATAATAGTAAGCCTGTGAAAATTGAACCAGGGAAAATTTTAAATATTAATGATAGCTTCGACAGTGATCACAACAAAAGCTTATTCAGGTCCTACAAAAATATAAATGGTCTTTTGTGTGGGATTATCCTGACATGAAGGGTATAGACCCACAGTTCTGTACACATCACATCTACACCGAAAAGGATGGTCATCCTATCCGACAACCTCAATGGAAATTGAATCCAAATCTCAAGGACATTGTAAAAGAAGAGTTATAGAAGTTGTTGGACGTGAATTCCATTTATCCTATTTCGGATAGAAATTGGGTCTCTCCATTGGTGGTTGTCCCCAAGAAAAACGAGAAGTGGTGTATCTGTATGGATTATCGAGAATTGAACAAGGAAAAATAGAAATATCACTTCCCTCTTCCATTTATTGATCAGGTCCTTGATACTTTGGTAGGGAAGTAGTCCTTTTCCTTTCTAGACAGCTTCAGTGACCACAATTAGATTCAAATTTCCCTTGAAGGCCAATACAAAACAACCTTCACCTGCCCCTAGGGTAGATTTGCTTACAAAGTGCTACCATTTGGCTTATGCAACGCTCTAGCTACATTTCAGAGAGATATACTCAACATTTTTGTTGATATGATAAATGAAGGACTTGAAATTTATATGGATGACTTTACTCTATATGGGAATGATTTTGATCAAGTGCTACAAACATTAGAAAATCTTTTAGAATGATGCATTTCTTCCACGTTATGCTTCAGCAATGTCAAGTGTCACATGATGATGACTGAAGCCATAATATTGGGACATTATATTTCCGCAGTAGGGATATAGGTAGATCCAGCAAAAATACAGGTAATTCTTCTACTGCCTACACCCTGTGCTCAGATGGAGGTACATAGCTTCCTGGGATACACAGGCTATTATCGTAGGTTTATCAAAAAAAATTCACAAATTGTCGTGCCTTTATATGCTTTAAGTAGAAATGTTGATTTTAAATGGTCTGACAAATGCGACAAAACTTTTACAGGTTTAAAGAAACTAGTCTCGATGGCACCAGTATTACATGGAACAAACTATGAGCTACCTTTTCACATATCCACGGATGCATGAGATGCAGCAATAGGCGTTGTCCTCAGCTAGGAGGAGGACATAAAACCTTATGCTATATATTATATCAACAAAAATCTTACTGCTGCTGAAATTAATTATATAGTAACAGAAAAATAATTCTTAGTCGTCATTTATGCCATAAACAAATTTAGACATTATATATCTGGCCATCAAGTTTTTCTATATACTGATCACTCCGCCATTAGGTATTTAGCTAACAAACCTATCACGAATGGTCGAGTGACTCATTGGCTATTTATTTTGTAGGAGTTTGACATTACTATTAAAGATCATCCAGGGAAGGAAAACCTAGTCACTCATTTTCTGTCTCAAGTCCCAAAGATAAATGATCCACTGGTAATGGATGACCAATTTCCATGAGAGAATTTGTTTGTTGTAGCAGTGAAGATGCCATGGTATGCAGATGTAGCAAACTATCTGGTAGTGGGGAAGCTGCCCAGGAATTTGAAAACAAGGGGAAGGAAACAGATTGTCCAGCGGAGTGCCCGATTCTCTTGGATTGACAAATATCTTTTTCACATAGGGTATGATATGTGTATACACATATGCATTCGCGAGGATGGAAATTATGACTTCTTGAAGGCTTTCCATGACGAGCCCTATGGGGGACACTTCGCATGTCGAAGGACATGACATAAGGTACTACAAATGGACTATTATTGGCCCACTATTTTTAAAGATGCAAGAAATATGCCGAGGCTTGTGATAGATGCCAAAGCATGGGCTGGCCTGACCAATCTGATAAAATGCCACTTAAGCCCCAACTAGTCATAGAACCCTTTAAATGATGGGCATTATACTTTGTTGGCTCATTCCATCTGCCATCAAATCAAAAGGCCTAGATACTGGTTGCTACAGATTATGTGATGAAATGGGTAGAAGCAATAGATTTGCTAAGAGCTACAGAGAAAGTTGTGATTAACTTCCTTTTTGGGGTATTTGTTCGGTATGGTTTACTGTGGGAAGTGATAATAGATAGGGAGGGAAATTTGTAGGACAAAAGATTACATCCACTCTCATAAATCATCACATTAAACATAGAATCACTTCCCCGTATCACCCGCAGGCGAATGGGCAGGTTGAAAGTACCAACAAGGTCATTGAATCAATTCTGACCAAGACAGTCTCAACACATTAGCGAGATTGGGCTACTAGGCTGCTAGAGGCATTGTGGGCCTATCGCATGACTTGGAGGAATACTAATAGATACTCTCTATACAAACTCGTGTTTCAAAAGAATTTATTTTTCCAGTTTAATTTGAAATAAATACTCCAAGAATGGCTCAAGAATTGGTACTAGATTTAATAGAAACCCAAACCAAGTGACTTCAACAAATAAATGAACTGGATGAGGATCGACTACTTGATCTACAACGAACTACAATTATTCAACATCAAAGGGAAAAGTGGCATGACAACCTCATAAAAAAGAAGATGTTTCAAAAAGGAGGTTGGGCACTCCTCTACGACTCCAGATTCCAAGACTTTCTAGGCAAGTTACAAACAAGATGGCTCGAGCCTTATGAAATCCAAGAAGTGCATAACAATGGTACTCTTACTTTGATTACCATTGATGGGTCTAGCCATTATTTCAAGGTCAATGGACATCAGGTGCATCTTTATCACAAACCACTCACCAGCGAGTCTTTTTACCAACAGGTACGTGAGGACCCCACTATGCAAATTTTAGCTATAGGGAGTGATGACCCGACAACTTTTCTTTAGTAAAATTGTGATTTTCTTTAACAGTAAAAAATGTTTATATTCTTTTTTCCGATTGATTGCAATTCAGTTAAGCATCACCATGTAAATATGAGGATTTTTCTTGTTTTAGGTGTTTGATAAGTGTTATTCAATCGATTGAACGATTGTCGTTCAATCAATTGAACAACACTTATTTTTGTGTGTGTGTTGTTGTTTAATCGATTGAATGATTGATGTTCAATCAATTGAACAACACTTATTTTTGTGTTTATATTGTTGTTCAATGGATTGAACGGTTGTTGTTCAATCAAGTGAAAAACACTTATTTTTGCATTTGTGTTGATGTTCAATCGATTGAATGATTGATGTTCAATCAATTGAAAAATGCTTATTTTTGTGTGTTTTGTTGTTCAATCGGTTGAATGATTGTTGTTCAATCAATTAAACAACACTTTTTGCATTTTATGATTTTTGTTGTTCAATTGATTAAACGATTTTTGTTCAATCAATTGAACAACACTTTTTTCATTTTATGATTTTTGTTGTTCAATTGATTAGACGATTGTTATTCAATCAATTGAACAACACTTTTTGCGTTTTACGATTTGTCCTGTTAAATCAATTGAACAACACTTTTTGCATTTTACGATTTTTGCTGTTAAATCAATTGAACAACACTTTTTGTGTTTTACGATTTTTGTTGTTCAATCAATTGAACAATTTCTGTTCAATCAATTGAACATCATGTCTTGTGATTTTTCGATTTTGTTGTTCAATCGATTGAACGATTTTAATTCAATCAATTGAACAACGCTTTTGCATTTTTTCCTTCTCGATTTTGATGTTCAATTGATTGAACGATTTCCATTCAATCAATTGAACATCACTTCTACGTTTTTTTCCTTTTCGATTTTGTTGTTCAATCGATTGAACGATTATTGTTCAATCAATTGAACAACATTTTTTTTGTGTGATTGATGTTCAATCATTTGAATAAGCCCTGATTTTTCTTTTTGTGTGTAATTGGTAGAATAAACAACTATAATTTCTCTTTGTTGTTTCATCACCAATCACTCTTTTTGCCATTTTTGTTTCTCTTTTATGTTTTGAATAAAAACCATCTGGTTGGATTTGTGGGGTTAAAGAACAGAAAGAAGCATCTACATACTAAAAGGAGGACTCTAGCACATTTGTGGGGTTAAAAAGCAACCCTGTCGAGGCTATGAACATCTGTTGGAAGCAGTGGCTCTGCTTTTGGTATTAGAGTACTACGTGACACTACCAAATTCTCTCTATTATATTATCACCTATGGCTTCGTTTCTAAAGGAAATTTCCCATTTGAACAACATTCCTAAAAAGAAAACATGCATGGTAACTTATATTTTATATTCATTATATCATTTTTGTCTAATCACTTTAGTGATAGTCATTAATACTTACCGCTGATCATACGTTTGTTACGAATATAACTTAAGGTAAAATATTTTGACATAATGATTTAAATCTCTATTTTAATTTACGACCATTGCAAATCTAATGACGTGTATTTCTTTAATTTCCTTGTCATATATTGCGCCACTTTTTATTAATTCGTTGCCTGCATTTATGTATTAATGATGCTTTCTCCTATTTTTCCCATGCTTGGTGGACATGGACACCCTTTTCCCATTGGAGAGGGGATGGTATGCGTACGAACAACATGTGTGATAGTTTACGGATAATTGTGTGATAATTATTAAGATGATTTCAAGTTAAAGGATGGAATGATGGTTGTATATCTGTAATTATTATCAAACTATTTCTGATTGGAGGAAGGAAGACAACCATTATGGATTGAATGTGGATTGATTATGATCCAGTGTTAAATAGTGTTGATGAGACAAATGAATTCACTGTATATGATATTAATTCCCAAAACAACGTAATTTCCCTGTTAATTTCTTTAATATTCTCCGTTGTTGTTTTAAACTGTGAAAGTGAAAGAGAAGTGCATGCAAGTGAACCAGTCACAGGGAAACAACAACCATGGGAGGAAGAGCCATCCAAAATGAATCCACAGTGCTCATGGTATCAGACCAGGCTCGTGCAATTCTCGAGTGTGCTGGCTGGTTTCAATATGTGAATAAATTGTAGGGATTTCGCGAAGAGATGACACTTGAATTTCTACAGAATTTGCAAAATGACAACACCATGGTAAGGGGTAGGAACATAACGGTCTCTGAAGTAGTCATAGCCAAAGTCACCAGACTTCTAGTAGAGGAAACAAAATGGACAGACAAACACGTCCTTTTGTACAATGCGGTCATAGTATTTCAAGACCGAGGTGAGCAATTGGTATGAATGGGAAAGGGATTCACCCTTCAACGTTAAGACAACCATGGCAGGAATTAGCAGTCATTGTGCAGAGGTACATCACATGTGACGGTCGATAGGATGTAGTAAATCCCTGCCAACTCAAACTATTATCCATTTTATATCAGAAAATTTCAGTTAACTTGTCGTTTTATTTAAATTCCCTATTGCATGATGTTTCTCATCGAGTTAGAAAAGCAAAGGACCCACATACATTCATTAGTCATCATGGGCGGATCAATTTGATTATCATGCATGGATTGTCCCAACAATAGGTAACCTGAGACAATATTGTAAATCCTACTCTGGCCCCACCTATAGAAAACGCAGAAATAGAACAGAAAGGGCCAAGAACCCCATGTTTGAGAAGGACACTAAAAAGGAAGAATTCCTCTATGCCCTTGAACACACCAAATGAAGGCACTCTGTGTGGGTGAATTTGCAGCAACAAACCCCAATTCGAACAAATGAGGCCAGGTCATCTAACACACCATCTCCAAGTCCGAAAAATGACTCCTTGCAAGATTATGAGGAAAAGGTGACCAAGGTACTGGAAAACATGGGGATATTTAGTGAGGGAAGGGAACAATATGAGAATGTTGAAGGATAGAATTATGCTCCCAACTAGTCTATGTCTATTAGAAGCCCTAGTTATGATCAAACCCTGTCGGTTACTGATTCTTTGGAAGAACAGAGGGAACTAGTCCCTTCTGTGGAAAAACCCCCGGAAGGAGAAGTGCATGAAGAAGAAACCATTAGAGAGGAAAATCAATCAGCAGTTATCGGTCCATTGGACCCTCCATTTGAAGAAAATCCTACGGATGAAACCTTGGGAGGTGAAAACCAACCAGGAAATGCTAGTTTTATGAAGTCCCCTGAGGACGAGGCCCACGTAGAAGAAAGAATGGAGAAAGATAATTGTTCAGGAGACACCATTCCATTGGGGTCTCCTGAGAGAGAAATTCATGATGAAAGAGAGCTGGAAGGTGAAGATCCATCGTGAGATATAGTTCTAATTGAAACCCTCCCTAGTGCCAACATAATTCCACTTGATCATGAACCTGAGGTAAATGCAACTGCACCACCGCTAGTCAGAAGTCTCACAACAAAGAAAAACTACAAGGACAGACTCAGAAAGATGCTTAAAAAGTATAGGAAGAAAAAGAGAACAATTGGGCAACTAAGATAGTGGTTGAAAGAAGCAGTCAGGGTTAGAAAATTGAAATTGGAAATGGAGACCACAGGGACACAGATAGAACATTTTTCTGGAAAAGACGCTGATATCCAAACTAAGACTCTTTTGGTTTATTCGAAGGAAACTCAGACAAGGACATGTCTTGTAGAAGATAGCGAAATGCAGAATGAAGACTCCTGTGTTTGCCCACAGGAGCCCCAAACAGACTTCCCTACTATGAACGCTATCATTCAAATTGATGCTAAAAAGAGCATCCCAATTGATTATTGCATGATTCAAGAAGAAGTTGAGGTTGTTGTTCAGACTGAACCTATGGAAACAAAGGATGTTGTGGCCCAAACAGAGGAGACACCTACTTACATTTTCCTAGTAAGGGAAGCAGTCATTAGAAAATTGTAGAATGAAATAATTAAGGTCCAACGGGAATTAACTCAACACAAAGAGGAAGTAGTGCCCCTTGTCATGCGGAAAGAGTTATTTTTGCGGACAAACCTAACCTCCCTAGGAGTCTAAGACTCTCTAGTGACAAACAAACCAAACAAGAGCAATCCTTCTCTAAACACACGTTATTCTATGAGAGATCAAGTGTTTTCCGATCCTACCTTAGGTCCAACGCTTGTTGTAGCAGTCCAGCCTTGCTGATCCAGATGAGCTCCTCCTTCACTTTAAGACCTGCATACACTAACAAAGCAAACGATTACATAACACCTGAATATTCATCATAAAACAAAGCATATTCCTCACATAGACCAAGGAGTACATGAAATAATTCATTAACAACAAATCATTGAGAAGAATGGACTTATTTGTATTAAGGAAACAAAAAAGGAACCATTACAACACCTGAGCCTTGGTGTTGTGCAAGCTCCTCCCAGGGTCCAACAAGAGATTTCCTCTACTTTGACAAGCTCACCCACTCCCAATATGGCAACAAGGAAGGATAGTGATCTCTCCTCACAAGTCAACAATGGAAGTCCTAATTCCAGCAGCATTTACCCTTTAGAATGTTCAGCTTTCAACCTCCCCTCCTCTGGCCCAATGCCTGTATTTATAGTATTCTAGAGGAGGTTATTCAGTTCCAACATCAATGGGATACTCCCTCTTTTGGATGGGGTAGCTCCTCTCTTGATGAGATAAGCTCCTCTATCATAGGGATGCATGAACCATCTGGAGGCGCTCAATACACGTCAAAAACTCTTCTAGAAGGCTCTAGAAGTGACCACAAGTAACTTTTTAAAGATGAAACTCGCGCCTTTTGACCTTTACAGGGGTACGCACCCAACCTTTAGCTTACAGAGCGTACAAGTACGCAGGTACAATGAAATTGGAGTGCGTACACACAGGTAAGGTAGAGAGAACCTGCGTACCCAGAGATAAACATGATTTTTAAAGACTTTCTCTCTTTCTTGAAGTTTGACATGGAGAGCAGAGGTATAAAGCTTGCCAAGGAGGATAGTATGACTATTATGGAGCCATATTAACTGCAGATAGTCATGGTGACAAATTTCAGTGTAACAGATTGCCCCCTAAAGTGCGAAGCCTGTAATAGATAAGGGTGTTATATCATATAGGAAGGGTGAAGTATTTTATCATTTCGAGGATCATCTTGTGGAGAGCCCGGTCAGAACCTGCAATTTTCAACACAAAATACATGTATAAGATCATATCATCGCTGAGGTAGGCATTCCCATACTCAGATCAAAAACTTTAACTATTGGACTAACTATTCTGATACAGGAATGATTTTCATAATACATCATAATCATAGACTCGTGTAGACGTAGTATGGGCGCAACCATCTGTTTATGATTGGTCTAAAACATAATGAATACAAAACTCCTCGCAGCCTGGATGGTGGAAACTAGATCCAGGGTCTTCATCTCTACTTCCCGAATTGGTATGATTCTAACCATGTGAATAAATGAGTCGATGTCGAACATGGTAGAAACCACTTAATTACCAGTCAATGATGTGAACTGTTAACAAGCATAAGAGAGACCACCAGTAATGTCAATGGTTCTCAAAGTACCCAGCACAATCCATGAGATGTGAATGAATGAGTCGATGTAGAACATTTCATGGAATCCTTCGATCGCAAGTCAATGATGAAAACTGACGTTGAAGGCGAGAAACCTGCCATTGATGCATGCAGACTCCAAGGTACTGATGATTTCTAAGTCAACTCTCTAGATAATGTGCTGATGTCGTAGAAAGCGACTCGTCGCAGGCAAGCCCACGACACGAAATCATAGTTCAAGTTGAAGAAATGTTGCTGCAAGGACTGACTCAATGATGACATAATGGATGATAAGTATTTTGCGGTTGAATGTTTTGTTTACAGACCTCTTGAACACATAACGACATGACAGATGGTTTGGTGATAAATGACTCAAAGTCGACTCCCGTAACCCGGTTAAAGGATGTCAAATGATCTGGTCAACTGTGAGGTAAAGGATTTCCCAACCCAGGTGAATGAATAAGTGTCGTGTTCAAGAGTGGTAGTAAGGTTTTTCTTGAGACAAAAGGATATCAAATAGGCTCATTCTTCTCATTTTTCCCCCACCATTCTGGCAAGTACCTCTTTATTTTTTACAAGCTTGAGGATGATAACATATGCTTGTTTGTAAGCTCATCCTTCGGATGAGTCCAACTTAGTTTTTGATGCGAACCCTAAGAAGGAGTGGTCCGTCCTGTTTTGTAATAGAACAGGTCCATTTACTGTGAAATTTTAACGAGTCCAGTATAGGAGAGGAAAACTCGGCGCTTTTCATATTTAGAGAGTCTGAAAACGTTAGAAGACTCCAATTGAACTTTTTCGTAAATTGTTGTTCCTAAGCCCGAAAAAGTATAAAATAATACTTAGGAGAACCGCTTGATCTTGCGACCAAGGATATTTCATAGTTAGTGTCTTTGACCTGAAAAGTAAAAAGCGATCAAGGACACGTCGTTTTATTTCCAATATCGAATTTGAAACGACAAAAATCCGGCAATCTTTTCTTGTTTTTTCGGTCAGAAAAAGGTTGTAAGAGGACCGTCTTTTAATTCCATTTTAACGAGTGTAAAAGAAACGCTCGGCAATCTTTTCAGTTTTTAGGAGTCAGAAAAGGGCTTAAAAGATGACTCTGATGTTTTGATTTGTGAAAAATGACAAGTTTCCCTGAAAATCCCTTCATCCTGCACAAAAAGCGACACATTACTCATACCTATTTGAAATGGGCAAAAATACATTGAAAATGACCTTCCATGGTGAAAAATAAACAAATGATAACATTTATTATCCAAAAAAACCTATAAAAAGACCTTTTACCATGTCATTTTTACCATTTTACTGTTGAGGTTGAAAAAGGGCTTTTGGCAAGAAACTTCCCGTGGAGATTGCGGAAAATCAGACCGTCGGAATCGAGCGCCGTCACCTCCAGGTAATCCACAACATCCTCCTCTTCAATTCTATCCGTTTAGAATTCATTTTTAAGTTTTAGTTTTAATTTTTGGAGGCATAGGGGTTTTGGGGCGCGCTCCTCGGGGTACGCAGGTGGCCCATGGGTAACCTGCGTACCCCGACCTTTTTCTTTAAGGGAAAAAGGGTCGGGGTACGCAATCTACCTTCAAGCCAGGTGCGTACCCACGCTCTGTTCTTGAAGGCAGGGTGCGTACCCCATGGAAAGCGCACCCCCAAATCCATATCTTCCAAATGCACCATTAAATTTTGATTTTATGATCCCTAAAACTCTTCTCATGGCTTGCAGGATACTCACCATGCTGGATTGGAGAGAACGAGAGTAAGAAGATGTTGATTTGGCCGCGTTGAATCATCAACCCACCATTGATGCTTTGCGAGCATGCGGCTTATACAAATACTGGGTCATACCCGGCATGAGGGCTCAGGTACCATTTCTGGAGTGGCTGGTCGAGAGGTGGCATGTTCAGGATCAATGTTTCTATATCGGAGGCCTTCAGCTCGAGATTGAGGCTTCCGACATATACTTCCTTGCTGGTTTGCCTAACAGAGGCGAACACCTGTCTCTATTCGGGACTAGGCCGGGTGGCCAATCCCTTGCTAGCCTCCGGCTAGAGTGGTGTAACAACCAAAACCAGGACAAGGGGATTGAGATTAAGTTTATAACCCGTCCTGAACTCATGGTGATAGCATTCACAGTTGCCAGACTCTGCGGCGTAGCCGCTTTGCATATGGTCATCGGATCCCAGATGCGGATGGCAGTACACTGCTTTTAGGGCACCATTTTCAACTGGTGCGAAGCTGTACTGGCCAACTTGAAGGGCCAGTTGACCAGGGCGAAGGAAGGACGAACAAAGACCTTTGGATATGTGGCTTTGGTTGTCAGCTTCGCCCTAGAGAGGGTTCCTATGCTGATCCCACAGCATCTCACAGTTGGGGCAGGGGCTCCTCGAGAGCCTAGGATGACGAGATGGGTCGCGGTTATGGCC
>APFE030003667.1:0-14216 GCA_000404065.3 Pinus taeda
ACCGGAAGGGAGTCTCTAGGCCACTTTCCTGGATAATGAGCTGAAGTCGACAGGAAGTGGTCTTTGTCGAAGGCGGGCTATAATGTTTCCCACATCATCGACACGAGACGGCAAGATACAATGTTGTGAAATGAGATTTATGAACTATCAAGTGGAGGCGGTTTTCTTTTGCAGAGGTCAACTTCTCTTGAACATATTGACGGCACGATAGTGAAGTTGGCAGTATTTGACATCACTAGATCAGAGGTCACGATGACGAGGTAGTGAGCAGATGAGAGGTCAAATAGGATCACCCAAACCCGCGGAGGCAAGTGAAAGGCCAAATCAGATATCCCCACCCTGACGCGAAAGCAGAGGAGTGCCATGTTCAAGAGCGACATACTGCCGACGCGACTTATGATTATGGTTCCAAAAAAGTTTTCCCCCGCCATTTCTGGCGAGTACCCCGATTATTTTTGAACAAGCTTGAGGGGGATAGCATATGCTTGCAGTATAAGTTCGACCTTCGGTCGAATCCAACCTAGTAAGATTTAACGAGCCCTAGGGAGGAGAAGCTCAAGTCTCATCATGATGACGAGTCCAATGTCGTTAGGGTTTAACGAGTCCGACATAGGTAAAACTCGGAGTCTTTTTCATGTTTAGAGAGTTTGAAAAAGACACGGAAAAGAAAGCTCCAGAGGTCCTTTTTCGTAAAGTTGTGTCTCTCGGGTCCGAAAAAGTGTAAAATGATACCCGAAAGAACCGCCCGATCATTACGACCGAGGAGTACTTTTCATGAGTAGTGACTCTGATCTGAAAAAGTAAAAAAGGGATCAAAATCACATCATTTCGCAACCATTAACGAGTTTGAAACGACAAAAACCCGGTAATCTTTTAGTGTTTAACAGTCGATAAAAGAACTTAAACGACCGCCTCTTGGTAACTTTAACGAGCCAAGAGGGACAACTCGGCAATCTTTTCCGCTTTAAAAAGGTCAGGAAAAGAGCTGAAAGCGGACCATGAGGTAACATTTTCTCGTGTTTTTACGAGCTTGAAAAATTCAAAAAGACACTCGTTAGAACTACACCAAGCCTTGTTATCATTCGATCAACAGTGGAAAGTCTATTTTTGCACAAAAATACACCTAAAAGACATTCTTAAGGTATTTTTTGGGCTAAAATAGTGCTATAAATAGTAAAAAGTTTAAAACAAATTTACTTTTCACCCTTTACCCTACAAGTTCACTGTTGGAGGAATTTTGGTGTGAAATTCATCTGCTGATTGCGACCAATCCAGGACACCGTTCGAGCCGCCGTCTGTAACAGGTAAGCGGCCTCATCCTCAGCCTTATTTCCATTCTATTTTTACTGATTTTTATCCATATTTTAGGCCTCTGCAAGAGGGTTTGAAAAAATTTAGGTCTGCGCCATTGGCGCGGGATTCTGGCACGGGATCGCGCTAATGGCGGAATTTTAATACAGAGGCCGCGCCATTAGCGCAACTGTTTTAGAAACAGTCGCGCCATTGGCGCGAACTCAATTTGTATTAAATTGGACCGTTAGAATCTCAAATTTCCCTCAAATTATACTTCAATATTTATTTAATGATTCAAAATTGTTGTTTGTTTGCAGGATTTTGCCCAAAATGGTGGTTGAATGGAAAGAACGAGAGCACGGGGAAGTTGATGCCCAAGCTCTGGCAGATGATGATTGTATGGCGGCATTGAGAGACTGTGGACTCAAAAAGTTTTTCCATACTTCCTACCTACGCGCACAACCCGACCTACTACGCTTCATAGTAGATGCTTGGGATGTCGAAAATCAGGTGTTCCGCCTGAAAGACCAAACATTGGAACTGGATGTATCCAATGTCTATTTCATTACGGGTTTATCACAGCGGGGCGCGCGCCCTATTTTGACAGGCAGTCGACCTTCTGCAGAGAAGATCGAGGAGGTGAAAGAAAGGATATGTCCTGGTGCACGCTTTGGTGAGAACGGCAGGAAGGTAGACATCAACACGATCCCTAGCTTGGTTCTGCGGATTATCCTGTTCACCATTACCCGGGCAGCGGGTATGCAGGCACTCCATGAGGCCAGCAAGAATCACTTGCTGTTGGCCACTGAGTGTCTCCATCCTACAGTGTTTGATTGGGCTTCCGCGGTGACGACCAATATCAAACGACAGCTTACCAAGTGTAAGCGAGATGGGAACAAGCAGTTCGGGTACGGGTCGATCATTGTGACCTTCTTCTTGGAGCGACTGCCGATATTTCGGATACCTGGAGGGATAGTAGCAGATCCAGTGCTAAGGGAGCCGAGGTTGCATCGGTGGGCAGAGCTCATGCCCAGAGGAGGAGGGGGCCAACAGATGTCTTGGAAGCCCGAGTTCTTCATCTAGCTCCGGCATCAGATGATAGTCGTTGAGGACTGGCACTACGCGGGCACGGATTTCACCGGAGATCCCGATCTCCCTCTACCTGATGGAGAGGATTGGGATGAGGAGCTGGGTAAGAACTCTATTTTTTGATGTTTTTATAAATTTGATTTTTTTGTTAATACATGTCTATTTTCTAACAACGTCTATATGTGTATACAGATGTTGGCGCGGAGCGACCAGCTGACGTGCCTCATAATGTGCGCAGAGCGCAACCCGCAGTAGACCCTCAGGTAGAGGGTGAGGATGATCTTGTGCAGAACCTTGAGGCACTAACTCGAGGTATCCCAGACTACGGCAGGTTAGCAGATGTGCCCAGAGCTTATCAGAGGCATACGGTGGGGGTATCTACTCGTGTGCACCGTCTGTTAAGATGTTTGGTGCGGGCAGTGGCGTGCTACCATGAGCATAACCGTGCCTAGATATCTAGGTTTCATTTTTGTACATTTTGAGGAGTACGGTGTTCAGCGGCTGTATAGACTTTGATATGTATTATTTTTTGTAATGCGCGGGGCACAAATACTTTGACTCACATATATATATATACATATGAATTTTTTGGATGGATCATGTACATGTGGTGATGTCGCGATCATGTTACGCAAGTGTGGCAGTTGCATAACATGTGACCCATGTGTTCTTGTGTGTTTATATGCTTTTGTTTTGTTCCTAGATGGATCTTTATACATGTGAATGTGTTTTATATGCTATGCGAATTTTGGACACATACGTAATCTAATGTATCTAGCGCATAACAAGCGACCCATTGGAACACGTATACACGCACATATTTTATTTTTATACAAGCTTAAAAAACATGTGGTATTCATGCAAATTATGCTTGATGGAAAGTGAAAAACGGGCGTGCCCCCAAACATTGTGTACCTAAGTGATGTATCAATCCAAGGTGTATGCCCCCCAAGCTTTAATCCATTGAAAATGGGTTGAAGGTTGAGTAAAGGGTTGTGCGGTGAAAAACACGGACGCCCGGTTCATTGTTTTAACGAGGTTGACATAATATATATGAACTATCCTCGACTATACATTGTTTCATTATTTTAATGAGGTTGAGACATTAAGAAAAACTATCCTCGAGTCTTATTTCATTATTTTAACGAGCTTGACACAAGATGAAGAACTATGCTTGAGAGAAGGCAAATCTCTGCTTGTGCGTCAGACGATGTACAAAGTGAAACAAAGTTTGATGCACAAACAGGGGTTTGCATCCTTCATCTGACTCAATTTCATTTTTTTTTTAAGGAGATTGACATTGAAAAATGAACTATGCTCCGACCAATCATGTTTCATTTTTTAACGAGGTTGTGACACGATCGAAACCATCCTCGATCCTGCTCTAAGTTCATTTTTTAAGGAGCTTGACATAGGGGAATGAACTATGCTCCTACCAATCACAATCATAGAGAACAGGAAGGCAAGGCTTCCTGAAGTGGCGCTCCCAATGGGAGATCAAAGCCATGTAGACTGGAATCTAATGCCCCCAAAGCACTGTTGACCATGTGGGAAGTGCTAGGTAGAGGTGGGGGAAAGGTACTCACATAGTTGACCTGCGAAGAGGCAGGGGCAACTGACGGAGGGGGACCGGGAGGAGGTGACCACGACAGAGGGGGGCTAAAGAATGACAACTGGTCAATAGTGACAATCCGCCCGTTATGTGGAAAGCAGATTACGCGGAAGAGCGAGGAAACGATAGCCCCTATGGCGTATATGTAGTCACGCCCAAGGAGAAAATTGTTTCCAAGAGCATTTTGGGTAACCATTACATCTAAAAAAACGGTTTTGCCGCCCAAAGTAATAGGTAACTGTGGGAGGATTCCTAATGATTGACATGCTCTTCCGTCGAAAGCCAATAGAGTATGTGTGATCGGTTTAAGCGGCGGGGAGCCGATAGCTTGCCAAGTAGTATATGACATAAGGCTAGCTGATGCGCCTTCATCCATGATGGTGCCAGGTAGAGCCATGTCATAGGCATGCACGGTGATCTGGAAAGGTACATGGGATGGGAGGCGATAGGAAGTCAGTTGACTCCAATCAAAGGAGATAGCTGAGCTGCGGGGTAGGGGAAGCAGATAACTGCCCGTATGCTCAAACGGAGCCGGTGGAGGACCCTCTGAATCAAAATGGATAAGAGGATCATCATTGAATTCAGAAGTTGACGAAACATGAAGAACCTGTTTATGACCGTCATCTGGAACAGGTTGGTCAACTGATGGTAAACTCGAACTGGCACAATCGCCGATCGAAGGTTGATCGGGGATAAGCTGGATAGAACCAGGTGCTGTAAGAGGAGACTGAGCAAGAGAGGTAGGTGAACCGGTCTTGTCATCAGTAGGGGGACAATCTGCGGGGGCAGAGAGACGCTGATATCCAGCGGGGAGTTGGGGTGGAGGTTTTGCAAGACTTTCCAACGTAGAGGTGGCTTTGTCTATGAGTGGACAAAGGTGAAGGAAGTGATGACCTTCACAAAGTTTGCAAGGGAGTCTAATCTTCCCTTTTCCTTTCGAATTCCCAACTATAGGGGTATCATCGCCGTGAGGGACAGCGGACGATGATGGACGAGCTGGATCACAAGCCCACATCCTCAAAACCCTGGGAATGCCAGGACAATCTCGAAGGAGGTAGTTTTCTTTGCAAAGTTTGCATGGAAACTTGACCTTGGGTGGAGGGGTAGGAAGGAGTCCGTCTTTTGTCGTCCGTGGTGGAACAACAGTTGTGTTCGTAGCCTTCTTTGTGTTAGTGACCGTTCCCTTGTTTGACTTTTTCTTCGGGGACCGCTTCTTCTTCTTGTGAGCCACCTGGGTACTTCCACCAGGCGAAGAAGGAGTCGTCAAAGTAGGTGTCGAAGGGGTGGGGTCCACCTGTGGTTCAACTGGGTGTTGAGCAGGCGGCGGGACTGACGTAGTATCAGCCGACATAGAAGGGACCACAGAGTTTGGAAAAAGCCAAACTGGTAACCCGACAGTTAACCCTGGAAGAGTTAGCATTGCCATATAGAGGGCACCAGCATTTCCAGAAGAAGGGAAACAACCAGCATCCCCGCTAGGTGGGGGACTTAGGTTGATGAATCCCGGGAAATTTGCCATGTAAAGACGAAGTCCTAGTCAAACTATCGCACTCAAAATCTAAGTGGGTAATGTGATCGCGGTCAGATAAATTATTAAGACCTTTTCATATTTAGAGAGTCGAGAAAAGGACGAAAAGTTGACTCTAGTCTCCTTCGAATGTTTTTCGAGCACGAAGTGACAAGCTTCTCGCTTACACCTTTTCTGTTAGATAGTCTGAAAAGGATCAAAAGCTGACTACTCTAGAAATCTAGGTAAGAGGGTGTGCCAAACGAACCGTAAAACTGCTTATACACCTTAGTGATCAGAAGATCACCAAGGACTTCCCGTACTGCAGTCAATCTTCCCGAATGCTGTGTTCAGTGCATTACGGTCCGTAGGGCGGCAAACTCGGCTTCCTATGGATCAAAGGTTGTAATCCTATAGGGGTCTCCCAAAATATACGCGACGGTACGTGGGAGCACAGTCCGTACTGGTACCTATCATTTCACCGTGGAGGAATCACCCAACCACTCGACGATAAACCACTAGGCTTAACGACGCCGGAACACGTCTCTAGCCTAGACCTCTAAAGTATGAGCGTTAGATTCCAATGCGTTGTTAGGTTCATTGAACAAATTTTATGGTTGATCTTTAATTAAGTTTCGGTTGCTGGCCTTAGCGAATGTAATCTCTTGAAAAATGCTAGATGCAACTACATGAAAGAACTGTATTCGTTTTGTTTGAATGAAATCTAGCTACAGGAGAGTTAAGAGGTTCATGTGAACAAAACGACGTCCAAAAATTCTAATGCAGCTAATCAATAAGAAAGAAAAAATCTTTTTCTCTTTTTCTTCTATTTTAAAGCGAAAAACTAACATAACATGCCTAAATGATGAAAAAACAAAAAACTTTTCTTTTTCCTTTTTAAAAAAAAATTATGATGCACTCAAAGCGTTCAAGAGACGTTCACTATCAGATAATTGCTTTTTAAAGAATCTAATAGCCAGTTTTTGAAACAAAACACAACAACCCAACGAAGCAAAAGAAAAACAAGATTTTCATGTAACTACGTAAGCTAAGTTATCACGAAATCAAGAAAAAGTAAGTGAGTTACAAGCGAGATATTTGCAACATGAAGTGCAAAAACTGATGTAACCACTAAGAAAATATAAAAGTCTGATGATAAAAGAACTGGGTATATAAATCGTCAATCTTACGGGAGGTTTGATAACACAAAAACAAAATGTGAAATCGGAAAGCAATGGCAAACAACCGAAGGACGAGACACCACCAGCCAGTTATCAATTTAACAGACTCCCAGAAGGCATTCACAGGGCAAAAAACCAGATCCAAGCATCAGAGACTGACCAACAGGCTTATAAACAGATCTAACCAATGCGGCGCGACTGTGAGCCTGAAACTCGCGCTAAACAGAGTGTAGCGCGAGTTGTCCGAAAGCCGATCGCGCCCAGTAGCGCGACTGTTCAGAGGAAAAATGCGCTGGCGCGAATTTGACAGACAAAAAAAAACAGAGGCGCGAGTGCAAGCCTGCAACCCGCGCTAAACAGAGTGTAGCGCGAGTTGTCTGAAAGCGGATCGCGCCCAGTAGCGCGACTGTTCAGAAAAAAGCCGCGCTGGCGGGAACTCGACAGGAGAAAAAGAACTAGACAGAGCCAGTGAGTGAAGGATAGCAAGAACTTCAAGGAAAGAAATTGTTCAGACAAGAGAATGACAGAAAAACGACATGCGAAGCAAGGTCGATACTGTCCAGTTTGTAAATCAACCCGGAGATGGACTGAAGGGGCATTGATCTACTTCACTTCCGCATAGCGGAAGTGTTTCGAAGGCTGCCTGGCCGCTCTTCAGGCTCCGTCCTCGATTTACAAATCAGACAATATAACTCAAACAATCAATAGACAAACTCCCCAGCGGAGTCGCCAATTTGTTGCGGAGGTAAATCCCCTCTGCGGACAGAGGTGGATCCCACTAGCCCCACAGGGGTCTAGCAACAATCAATCACGCTGCGTGCAAGTTCCTAACTATACAATTTAGAAGTCAATCAGGGAGACCAACCTGGGATCCAACGCTGTTTGCTGTGGGAGAAGTGTCGCTCCTGTCCTCTAGCTCTGGCCGGTCGCTATCCTTGCGCTCCACGCATGGACACCTGCACAAATGAAGAACAACCCACAAACAAGCATAAAATCCAAAATCGTACAGCTATATAACAGTCAAGCAGGATATAATTCACATATTACCAGTAGAACACATGAATGGAACCATAATAACAGTCGCTTATCATTAAATAGAAAAGAGAGAAGAAATTACAACCACTTAAGGCTTGACGCTGCAAATCTCCTCTAGCTGGGTCGGCAGTCAGTCTGACATGTCTTGCAAAGTCACTTTCTCTCTCCACAATCCGGCAACATAACCTCTCTTTCAGCTCTTAGCTCAATACTATCTCTCTCTCACTAACTTGTTCACTCTTTTTACTTTAGCCTCCAAAAACTAGCCTGTTCATTATGGGGAGATAGGCCTTTATAGATGGGGGGAGAGGAGATATGCATTGTATGTGGACACATTCTGAGTTTTGGTAATGTCCCATAATAGCCATTGAGTTGAGTTGCCTTGGATAGAAAAGCCGACGGTCAACTGCTTTTGTGGGCTTTTTCCTTCATGGAACTGGGTGAGTCACGGAGGAAAAAGCATTCTAGCATGCGCTGGCCAAAAATCATGCCCAAATTGTGTGGCGCGGGCCGTGCTTTGGGACAGAGCGTCTATGGGCGCACCCTCTTTGTAGGGACTGAGCCATTGGCGCGGGTTAAAACACTGTGGACCCGCGCTAATGGGAAAAAGGCATTTTCCAAGGTTAATCTTCAGAGGGTGTCTTCAGGGTTATTGAACTTCATACTCAGGAGACCTCAATGCAAGCGTTTTCAAGTTATGTCACTGGTCACAGGTCCGTCAATGTGTCCTCCAATGTGTGACAGTGGGGGTGTAACAAGGACGGTGACCAACGGTGACAAATTACTGCGTAACACTTACTATAATAAATTAAAATATATTAATAACAAAAAAACCTTAACGTCCCCCATAAAAAATATTTCGATTTCCATCTGAATTTTACATCCATTTTTTTATATGGATAGAGTAATTGAAAATAAAAAATAAAAAATTACTTTTTAAAAATAGGTAATTCATTCACTATTTATTAATATGGAGTTCATAAATAAATAATATAATTGATTATTACATGCTATTTAATTAACTTTTTTTGTTATCTGGCATTTAATACTTAAAATAAAAATAAACTAATAACAAAAAAAATTAATGTAAGCAATTAATAAAATATTTGAGTATCCATAATAAATAAAATAATTTTATATCAAATTAAAAAAAAATTCAAAGTAATTTAAAATTAAAAAAAAATTATTATATTTTTACTTTTAAGAAATATGTAATTTATTGAATTGAGAATTATGTGATCCATATCAAATTTTGAAGATTCTTTGGCGAAAATTACATAGAGAAATTTTTTTCGACGCATTTTGAGTCATTGGATATTCTGCCCTATCGATTTAAAGTGCATAACGAGATCTGCTCATTCAAATTGTCCTAACGATGAACCACACTGGTCGGTTTGAAACGCGTCGACAAAAGTTTCTCTATGTGATTTTTGCCGAAAAATCTTCAAAAATTAAATATATAATTTTTTGAATCTTAATATAAAGCTGATATTCCCGGATGCGGGTGACGCTCGGACATTGATTTTCCACCATGCAGATTAATGAACCCAGGTACTGCCACCTGCAGAGCAGCGTGGCGTCTTAGATCCCTATCTCTCGCAGAAGGAATGTTCTAATGAAGGCAGGATAGTGCAGGCCGGCTGCATTAATGAAGGACGCGCTCCAAAGCTTCCTGTTAATGGCTAGATACATGGAAATTTCCTATGCTCATTCCACCTCCGGCGTTCAGATCTCTGGTTCTAGGTTCTGGTTATAGTTACGGTTTGATGATAAGCAAGAGCCTGTCCTCAAAGGCAAGTGTCAGGCTCGCTCGGGTTCGTTCTGGCAGCATTTCGAATGCACCTATGCTCTCCACAGGGGGATTAGCTTGGTGACTCAGGGTAAGCTGTCTGAGACCTTTGATGTTTATATTGACTGTGCATTCTCTCTGTCTCATGTCTTAACTGTCTGTGCTTATTGGCCTCTGGTTCAATTGGGTCAATCCCCTGTTTCTAGTCCTAGTTTCGTTGATTTTACTGTGTCTGTTCCCTTGTTTGGTAAAATGAAGCACCATGGCAAGAGGAACCGCTCTGGGGACCGCCAAGGCAGTGGCAAGCGGCCTTCTATTAGCGATTTGGCAGACCCAGCCCAATCGCCCATTAACCTCTCCTCCTCTCCTGAGGATCTGCCCCCCCTGAGTCCTACTCGCAAGCCTGTTCCTATTAGCGCCTTCCAAACGACACATTTTAAGTTTCAGAGTAATTTAAACCGGCCTTTGATTTCCGCTCACATTACCATTCTTATGTCGAAGGAAGAAAACCAAGTTACACCTATGTCCTGCATTATACCCAACCCCTCACAGTAGTGAGCACTCCATGGACGAGGAAATACATAAAATTATGCAGGAGGTGGAGCTTGGCCAGAAGGATTTTCAGCCCCTAAGTATTCCTCATCTGGATGATAGTGGCCCAATTGAGGGGAAAGAGACACAGGTACTACCGATCTCGACAAGGTGATGGATGGCAAGGGGCATATCAGTTTGGGCGGTGCGTGTCAGGATGTTGAGAAGGCTCATGGGGAGGAAGCGGAAGATGATTAACATGTGTTACGGCATGCCTCTTTTTGTTCCTTGGCTGGTGTTAAGACGGCTAACTCCAGACTTTTTGCTCTCGGTTCAGCTCGGAAGCGTCAATCTTAGGTTTTGGCTTCCCTCTGACGAAGCATCCGACCTCTTCCAGGATATCTGCTCTCAGCGTTGCTTCTCTGTTTCTCTCTCTTTCTATGAGCCTATGTCTGAATGTAATGCCAATTTTGTTGGTTGTATGTTAATGTTTTCCCCAGTTTCTTATAATTATGGGGCAGTGCTGCAACGTTGATGGCTCTCGAGCTCTGTCCCCTGTAGCCTCAATTCCATGTAAAAATATTTTGATTTTCAGTTAATAGAATTTAGTTGTTGTCGAGAAAAAAAATATAAAATTGATATCTATATATATATATAATGTATCGATAAACAGGTGTAAGCTCTTTAAATCTAAGTTTAACCAAAATCTACATCAAATTTTAATAGGGAGCTCATGATGGATTTTACACAAATGTCACAAGAAGGCAGGAAAAACTTTTAAATTGTAACATGAAATTAATAATATGATGCTTAACTTGATCAACATTCCTCAAGCATAAAAATTAAGAAGAGAGAAAATAAAAATAATAAAAGAAATTGATTTATTTCATTCTTCAATTTTAGTTGTAGTCTTATACATTCAAAGTATTTTTGCTACCTAGATTATACTCTTTTTCTATCTATTTTTTCTACAGGACCTACGGTAACAAATGATATTTGCTAAATTTTGTAGATTTGGTAGTTAATTACAAGTTTGTAGAATTTTGCAGTGTGTTATGGAATAAAATTTTATGTAAAGAATAAAATTTATATAGAATTTAGTGTTTATTATAAAAGTTAATTTTTTATAGGATATCTTTTTTATATAATTAAGTTAATGTTTATACGATTTAAAAAGGAATAAGAATTATTAGCGAATTATAGAAATTTAAAATAATCATTATAAATAAACAATAGACATTAAAAAATTTTATAATAAAAATAATTAATATGTAGATATTTTAATTATTCATAGACAAACAATATGTAATATTTAAAAATATTTATAACAAAAAAATTATTATAAATATTAATTATTCATATACAAAATAAATAGTAACATTAAAAATATTTATAACAAAAAATAATATATAGATATTTAAAATATTCATATACAAAACAAATATGTACATTTAAAAAATAAAACAAAAATAAATAATTATAATATAAAGAAAGCGTTCTATAGATATATGTTTTCTACTTCCAATGTGATTGAAGCATATATTAATATTTTATTTTGTAAAATTTAAATTAGAAATAAAACATTTCAATGTCCATTATGGGTTAATGTTTATTTACAACTTTGAAGGAATAAGATTATTAATAAAGTTATTGATATTTTAAAACTATCCATATATAAACAAACATGTAACATTAAAAAATATTTATAACAAAAATAATTATATATTGGATATTTTAAATTATTCATTACAAAACAAAAATGCACATTTAAATTATTAACAAAATAATTATATAATAAATAATAAAACTATCATTACAAAAATATGTAACATTTAAAAAATATTTGTAACAAAAAAAATATTATATATAGAGAGTGTTCTATAGATATATGTTTTCTATTTCCAATGTGATTGAAGCATATATTAATATTTTAATGTGTAAAAGTGCGAGGGAAACAATTAAGGAAGTTGTTGATGAATCTCTTAAAATTGGCAAGATAAAAAATATACAAAGCCCTAACTAAAATGAAAACAAAACAGTATATTCGTAAAAGATAGGAGAATCTCTTACACCTCTCTAAGGTAGCTCCTAAGAAATTCTGGAGGCAGATTCTAACTAGGAAAACTAAATATAATAATAGAATTGCTTTACACGACTGGAATTCCTATCTTAAAAAGCTTTATGAATCTCCAAATGTCATGGATAACTTTGAAACCTTGCTCACAATGAAAAAAGTTTTCTCATTAGAAGACATTGATTTTGTGGTTAATCGCTTGGCTAATGGGAAAGCTAAGGAAATTAAAGGTTACAGGGTGGAAATATTAAAAATTAGAGGTCCTGTCCTCATCCTCCACATTCACAAGCTTTTCAATCAAGCGGTCAAGCAAGGGTTCCCTAAACCATGGACTCAAAGCCTCATTATCCCTATTTTTAAAAGTAGGAATACAAATAACCCCTCTAATTATCGGACAATTATGATCAGCCCTCTCTTGGCCAAGTTATATGGTATTATTTTGGAAAGGAAGTTGAGCATATGGCTTGAAAGTGAAGGTAAGTGAGCTAAAAGCCAAGCAGGTTTTAGAAATCAACATTCAACAACAGACCACCTCGTTACGCTTAGGATCATTGTGGAGGAATGTCACAATGATAAATCCAATCTCTTTTGTTGCTTTGTGCACTTTAGAAGGGCTTTTGATACGGTTCTTAGAAACAACCTTTGGAAAGGGGTGGTCGAAAGATATTAAGTGTAATATTAGAGTTAAACAAGGTTGCCCCCTCTCCCCTACCCTATTTGGCATTTACATCGACAAGCTAGAAGGTTGTTTAGAGGAAGCAGGATGTGTTGGCATGATATTAGCTGGGATAGTCATCATCCTTGTTCTCTACGCTGACGATATTGTTCTTCTTGCAAGGTGCCCATCTGATCTTGATAAACAACTTATAATTCTTAAGGGTTTCTGCTCTACCATGGGTATGATTATTAACATTAACAAAACAAAAGTTATGATTATCAAATCCAAGAAGGACACTTAGGCTATTTTTATGTATGCCAATAGTAACTTGGAGGAAGTGTCTTCCTACAAGTACCTAGGAATTGATATTCATCACAAGCTCAACTGGGACTATAGCATTGAGAAAAGGATTAATGGGGGATGGAAAACTTATTTTGGTCTTGAAAATAATTGTAAAACGACAAACCTCGTAATGTGGGATAAAAAGAAGTTCCTCTTTGAAACTTTAGTCACTTTAGTTAGTTATCTTATATGGATGTGAGGTTTGGGGTTGTAGCATCTCTAGAGAATCCTGGAGAAAGATTGAGCAAATCCAGAAGAATTTTATAACGTATAACCTCAAAATTAAAAGCAACACACCCTATCCTATTCTTCTTATAGAAGTGGGTCTTTCCCCTATCGAGAGCCTAGCTATGATTAGGCCTTTGTTGTAAGAGCACAAACTCAATAACATAGGATACCATAGACTTCCTAAGCTAGCTTTAAATTCCAGCCAAAACCACCTAAGGCTCAAACGAGGTTGGTATAAAGACACCAGGGCCTAGTTAAACCTTGGGAGATCGACGAGAATGTTGCATTGCAAAACAATAATAAGATTAAAAATATTATTACTTCTAAGTTCAAAGAAAAAATGTGGTGTGAGAAAGATTTAGTAGCTAAAAGAAAATTAAGATATTATAAGGAGGTCATTACCCCACCCTAGAAGATCAAAGTATCTCTCTGTTTCAACTAGCTCAAAAGAAGAAAATTAATATAGCCAAGATTAGAACGAACTCTCATGAGCTCCATAGTGAAACGAGTCGTTGGGAAGTTCCTAAAACACCATGGATGGAAAGGTTTTACCATCTCTATGAGAATACGAAAATTGAGGATGAAAATCACTTCTTCTTAGAGTGCCCCGCATACAACCACATTAGATCTCAATTTCAAAATCTTTTTTGCAATACTGACCTTCCTAGCCTTTTACGTTGTCAAAATTGCAGTGAGCTCGGGAGCCTTCTCTCCAAGCTTTTTGAGCATAGGAATAAAATCTTAAATCAAACTAAATAATTCGATTTTTTAGGTCCGATAGACCAAAGTTTGGTCTCAGTGGACGTTAACCACCACCACCATCATCATCATCATAAAACAAAAGAAATATATATATAACATTATTGGTGTATGTATA
>APFE030003667.1:14817-34591 GCA_000404065.3 Pinus taeda
TTTTCATTTTTCTTTGTGAATGAGATGTATAATACCATTTCATTTTTAATAGAGAGTTCATATATAATTTGAAAATGTTAAATCACAAATAAATGTGTTTTCTAAATAATTATGAATATTTCATTGTTGTTATGGTTTTTTATTTAGATTCAACTTAGAAGAATATTTAATAAGATTAAAAAATGGTATAATTTTTCATTATTAAAAAAATATATTTAACTTGTTTAGTTGAGGCTTCTATAATCACATATGTGTAATCACATATGCCTACTTATGCAAGGAATATTATACAATTCATACCTATGTCATGTTAATGCATGTCCCATCTAATTATGATACCATATCAATCAATTATTATAGTAATTTCATGGAGATTCTCCCTCAAGCCACTTTCACCATAGCCTAGATGTGGGACATCACTTGGATGTGTAGTACTTGGGTGGTTTCCTTAGGCACCCTATCCCATTGGTCTCTAATCCTTGGAAACTTTTTTTCATGGATATAAAACCAAAACTAAGAAATATACATAAGTTATACTCTTTAAAGTGTTTTGCAAAATCCAACACCTTATGCAAAATTTGCATTGGCCTCTACTAAACAAAACCTAGCTCCAAAGATCCTCAATAAATTGTTTTTTGACCTATGAAATCCTATGAGGGGGGTTCCATAGATGTAACCTGGTTCTAGGACTCCAACGTAATTGACAGTTTGCTAATAAGAGTGTTGGTTTGTATTTTATGGCTAGTTGAATTTCTCTTGCTTGAGTCATTCATACACATAATGTGACTTTTTTCATTAATATTTTGTATACCCCTTCATATTCTGTCATTAACTTTGAGCTCCATTTTTTATACCTACCAATATAAAATCCCTTTACCCCCTATTATATCCTCGATATATATGTCATTTTTTCATCAATATATATCCCCCAAATGAGTGCATGTGGTATGGTATTTATCCCCTAGTGAAGACCCCATGCACTACTCAGAGTCGATTGAGTGAGTGTTTTGCAAAATGCAACCCTTTGTGAAAAAATTGCATTGGCCTTTACTGAATAAAACAATAGCTTCAAAGATCCTTAAAAAATATTTTTATGGCCTATGAAATCCTAAGAGTGGGTACCCCTAGCTATTATAACCTAGTGTAAACATTCCAATGGAATTGAGGGTTTCCCATCTCAGCCTTGATTTGTATTTTATAGGCAATTATATCTCACTTGCTAGAGTCATTTTAGGGACATATTGTGATTTTTTTCTGTGTATAAAAACCAAACGAAGCTACAAAAATGACTTCTATAAGATTGGGAACTTTTGTTTATTCAAAGGCGCATGTGACCACACTACCCACAACTCTTGAGAGCTTTTTCTAAAATCCAACCCCTTATGCAAAATTTGCATTAATCTTTAGTGAAAAAAACCCTAGCAACAAATATCCTCAAAGAAACCAATTTTTGACCTATGGATTCATAGGAGGAGGGTGTTCTTAGTTGTAAGTCAATTCCAAGAGTCCAAAGGAATGGACATTTTTCCAATCTGAGTCTTGATTTGAGTTTTATGGCGAGTTACAACTTGCTTCCAAGAGTCATTTAAGGCTTATTGTGAATTTTTTCCATGGGAATAAAAATAAAACCAAGCACCAGAAACAAGTTTCATAGGCTCCAGAACTTGTGTTTGGTCAAGTTCCATGCAAGCACACTAACCATGATTGCTATAGAAATTGTTTTGCAAATTCCAACCCCTTGTGCAAATTTTTCATTGGTATTTACTGGATGAGGGCCTAGATCTGAAGAACATTAAATAAATCATTTTTCAACCTATGGATTCATTAGGGGGTGGAGGGTGTCTGTAGCTATAACTTGGTTCCAAAAGGCTAGCGAAACCAATGGTTTTCCCATTTGAGTCTCAATTTAAATTTTATGGCATGTTTTAATTCACTTTTAAGAGTCATTTAGGGACATGATATGAATTCTTCTTGGGGTATAAAAACCTAACCAAGCTGCAGAATTTTTTTTGGAATCTCAAGTATTGGTGTTTGGAAAAGGCCCATGCAAGCACAAATCGAGCAAGCATTTTTCAAAGTCCCCTTGTGAAAATTTTACATTGACCTTCACTGATTTTTTAACCTATGGAGTCATTCGGGGAGGGGTGTCAATAGTTGTAACTTGGTGTTAGGAGTCCAACAAAACCAACAATTTTCCCTTTCGAGTTGTAGTTTGAATTTTATGCCTAGTTGAAACTTGCTTCCAAGATCCATTAGCCACATTTTTTATTTATTTATTTATTTATTTTTATTTTTTTTGGGGTATGAAATCCAAACCGAGTAGCATAAATGAGTTTCATTAGCTCAAGAATTTGTGTTTGGCTAAGGCCCGTGAAAGCACATCGGTGAGCACCAATATTGCAGCAACAATGTTACAACTCCTGGGCTACCTACTTTACTCTTATCAACCCAGTAGTTCGTAACAAACTTGGAAGCGCCGGTGTTGTATGCACAAGTACTAGCTCTTACTGTAGGTTGTCACTTGGTCAGCGGGCACAAGATCACTAGGAGCTCAAGCCAACTTCTATGGATTCCAGAAGAAGCTCTATATGTGATGAAAGGATAGAAAGATTACTCTACAAATGCTACTCTAACTGTAGAAAGGAGAAAGACTAAAATGTAAAGAAAACCGAGTAAACCCTAATTAACCAACCAATCCTACTTTTGCAGAAAGCACTATGAAAGCCATGAAAGAAATGACATTACCTACTCAAGGAAGTAAACAACATCTAGCTAAGCTATTTCTAGAAGTAAATAAGCAAAAAACATATTTTTGGATTTTTATGTATTTTTATGTGAATTTGACATGCATGTAATTTATTGTGTGTGAATGTGGCAGAAAATAGGTGGCGTTGGAGGGTGGTTTTGGGACTTGAGAGGATGTAGGATTGTGTGGATGGATCCTAGGAGGTCTCAAGTGGCCTTATAGAGGATTTTCCCACACTCAGCCTTCAAAAGAAAGCCTACAGGAAAATCTATAGGAGGAAAATAGGGCCACTACAGGAGGAGGCTAAGAGCAGCTTTCACTATTTTCAAGGTGTGAGAGTAGGTGGAAAAGGTGGATGAAGGTTGGAATGAGGTGTTAGGGCACCTAGGGTCTACCAAGAATCATCAAGATAAAGGAAGATGATTGGGTTTTCTCAAGGAGAGAGGAAGAAGTTCTATGGAAAATGCAGGAAACTAAGACAGAATTGAGGTGAGGTTTGGGGGACCTGTAGGGCATGGATCAGATGGAGGATGTGATGGCTGATAAACTGGCCTACTACTAGAAGAGATCTGCTACAAAGGAACTGTTAGTCAACCAATAAGATCAAACAAGCAAGGAAATGAGTGCATCTAGAAAAACAAAGTTTTGCATCAAACTAGTCTAAACTATGATCTATGAAAGGAAACACTGAGAAATGTTGCAAGAAAGGAAAGCATGAAAGAAGATTATTTCAAATAAAGAAGTGATCATGATGAAGAAGATCCGAAGCAAAACAAAGCTGGACTATTAACCTACTAAAAAGTTGCAAACACTAGAAGTCCTATGAATGAGGAAAATCTATGTTTTTAGGGTAGCAAGAGGGTCTTTGCCTCAAATCATGGTCCCAAAGGGAGGAAGAGAGGCCAAGGCACTGTTGCTAGCCTTTTGAATCTTCTTTTTATCACTACTTAACCTGCTATATAAATCACAAATGGAATCAAACTACTGAATCATCAAAAGCAACCTATTCTTAACCATAAAAGAAATACATCTAACAGTAACCTAATCTACAAACTGAAATAAAACTTAAAAATACAAATAAAGAGAAGCTTGGTTGCTTGGGTTGGGCCCTAACCCAAGAGCTTCAGCCTTCTAAGTTAACTCAGTGCTATCTCAAAAAGGATTCCATCTTTATTATCAAAACAATAGCAAGATTACATGAAACTGTCACAAAATAATAAGCTCGAAGTTGAACAGAGTTTACATAAGCAAAAATCCAAAAAAATGCAACCCTAATGAGGCCCTAGGCCTCTCTACTTATACAAATGAAGCTACCAACAACTTCCTTAAAATCAGGGAGGCTTGGCTCCCAAAACTCGAGATAATCATCAATCATCCTCCACTTGCTCGGCTGCCTTCTAGTGCATGATTCAACTGGTTGTACTCCAAGCTGAATGAAGGGGAATTCAAAGTGAGGAGTAATAAATGAGGGGGATTCCCTCCTATAAGTCCTATCCTTTGTCCACTTCGAGTTATTGCTTCCAATTTTCCACTGGATCCTTGACTTTGACCTCGAAATTCAACAATAATCTGCATTAAACACATGTTAGACCACATGGCATCATAAATAACTCAACTCACTCCATAAGCATAAATATAATCAGAAAATCATACAATAAGCTAAGAGAATGGTTGATTTGACTAGGTTAGGAGGTAAAATGAGCCCATATAATTACCCATTTTTTAGGCTCATCATCACCCCCCTATTGAAGGTGTTGCTCATCCTCTGAGCAACTTAGTCAATCTCCTCATCTTTTATGGCCCTGGTGGCCTCTCTAGCATCCCAGGCTTCTGATGTGGTCTACTCTTCTTTTTCATAGAATATTTCCTTCCTGTCTATCTCTTTCCACTGCTTCTCCTCTTCTTCTTCTCTCTTGCATTCTAGCATGCCTAACAGTAGTGGGAGACTCAGTTTGAGGCCAATCTAGTTGACCTTCAACCTCTACATGGAGTGCTTGAACATTGGCACTCTTTTCAATGCCTCCTTCAGCCTCATGGGGGAATGGTATTCCCTGATCTGCAAACCGTGTGGTAAGGTGTTCCTTCTCCTCATGCATGCATGCACACAATCATCCCCAAGTAGCCTTTGCATATCCTCAAAGTGTGAAATGGCTTGTGCCTGATTGTCTAGATATCTAGGGGAAATCTGAGGGTCATTGGCAAGTAGGTTGTGTGTGCTAATGAGTGCCATGGGATCTGATGGCTCAACTCTTATCATTAATGGCTCATTTTGCTCTTTTATCATCAATATTTTTATTTCTGCTGCCCTCAACTCTTCATGGTTCATCCATGAGGCCATGTCCATTAGTTGTAGGTTCCCTAGCTTGGCATTGGGGTCCCACACATTCATGTCTATGAGGGCCATGTTATGTAGGTAAAATTCTGCCATCTTTGCCTTATCCTTTGATGTGCTTTGGTCAAACAGATCCATAAACTACCTGTAATCTTGGAAAGGCATTGTGCCTCTTTGTGCCAGAGTCTTTATCTTGAATTGTAACCATTGGTCCTTAAGATAGAGGCCATAGGATTTGGCTAGTATTCTACATTGCATTGCCTCCATGGATAAGCTGTCCATGCATGCCAGCTGAGTCTCTTTCTCTTGCAGCTACTTCCTTAACAATTCATTTTCAGTTTCAAGTTGGCTTCTTGTAATTTCTTCCCTATCTCTGAGAGCACTCAACTCTCTACCCATTTCTCTGAGTTTGTATTCCATATAGCCAATATCCTCAACTCCCTTGGATTTAGCTATTTGCATCCACTTATGTGTTCTTATTCTTTCTTTCTCTAATTCAAAGAATAGTGGAATTGCAAATTTTTGTGGGATTATCCTTCCCCCCTCAAGTAGATTGTAATAGGAGGCAAGACTAGGATGGGGATCAGGTTCTTGTAGCTTTGTCGCTTCCTCCTTTACCTGTGGCTGTCCTTCCATCCTTTTCTCAAGCTTTTGGGTCTCTTGTAGTTTTGACAGTGTCTCCGGTAGCATTGTCTGAGCCTCTTGTAGGACTATTTTTGGGTCCTGTATTACTACCTTTTCCTTCTATGTGGAAGATCTAGGAGTCCCCCTTTCATTTGTGATAGGTGTCTTGGAAGGGGATTCTTTCCCCTTGGTAGAGGGTGATTCTTCAATTGCAATTGGCATTTTTGAAGAGGGCTGAGGTTTTCTTGTTTTGATTCTTGTGCTCTTCCTAACCCTGAAATACATGGAGAACTATCTTTTCCTCTTTTTCTTTGGCTTGATTGGTGTATTGAGGGCAATGAGGGTAGCTGCTGTCTCCCTTTCCAGAGTCTCAGGGGACTCTTTTCCTTGTTCTGCCTTTTTTGCCTCTTTTTCTCCTCCTTCTGTCTCTTTTTTGTCTCTTCATGCTCTGTTTCTTCAGCTCTATACTCCTCTATTTCAGTTTCTTCCTCCTTCCTTTCTTGTTCTGTTAATTCACCAGTGGCTTCACCTTCCCCCCTTGCTACTTTTCCTCCTCACTACTAGTAGGATTGACATCATAGGTTAAGGCCTTTATGTCATCCTCAGCTGTCATGTTTCGAAAAAATTCCCATGCTATAGGGAGTGTAAATGTATGGAGGGTTTCCTCCACTAGGATTTTGATTAACCATGGTGAGCTAGCTACTCTGAATTTCCTATTTGAACCTTAGTGCTGGAGTCAATGAGGGACTGCAGGAGGAAGTAGGGGATACTGAGCTTCTGAGGTGCTGGAGTGTCCATGCTATACCTTAATTCACGAAGGATTCTAAAGTGATAACCGTAGACAATGTTGTACCTCCCTTCACATTAAATGTATTTGATTATTTGATAGCTAACCTCATCCCAAGGATATGGTATGCTATCCCTTCTAATTCCGTTTTTATCCTCTACAAGGGTTTCATTGTTTTGGAAAAAGTTTTTCTTGGCAGCCTGGCCAATTGATTTCTCATCCTTACTCCAAGGCAGCCCAAGAGGAAGGGTAGTGACCCTGCTGATAAATTCATGGTTTTTTTCCATGGAAAGACCTCTAAAGGTGACAGTGACATGAGTTCTTGTGTGGGGTACCAGAGAGAGAGCAAACTCTTGGGCAATTTCCTCATCAAACCCTTGGAATTTCTCAAAGAAATTCATCCAATTTGCCCTTGTGAAGATGTCCACCACTTGTGGATGTGCATGGAGCTTAGTGGATTTAGTGGGCTCCTTTCTCATAAACCCTCCTATCATTTTGTTGGTACTCTTTTGGGAAACCAAATGTGGAGATGGAGACAACAAATTTTTAGAAAAACAGAGAAACAGGGGAGACTGTGTTTTAAAAAAAAACAGATTTTTTTTTGTTTGTATTTTCTCCTCTCCTAAAGACTTTATTTACTCCTCAAATTGAAACCACTTCTTACATATATTGATATTCAATAGGGACATGCATGAACCTTACCTCTTCAGACCGAAAATCATGCTAAAACTCATGTTTTATCCCTTCAAAACAACTCACTGCCCCTCCTGTAGAAGCCTGTTGTCCCTCCTGTAGAATTCTTATAGGTTCTCCTGTAGAAAACACCGAGAGAAGGAATATGGGAGAGATCGATGGAGGACGATGGTTTTGAGTCTATGGGGGCACAAGGAGACTTCTGTAGCTAAGTTACGAGGAGAGAATGAAGGAAAAGGTGGTGAGAATGCTCGGGGAGGAGTACTTATTACCCTTTATGGATATTTCCAGTGATGAGGGGTGAGCTAGCAAGGTATACGTTGGCCATATTCAGACCGTTTGTCCCCATCTACCTTTTCATCATGGCTTTTCCTCGTAATCATCTCCCATCATTGCATCGGAGTTCACACTTCCTCCACTACCTGTCCTTGACATCTTTTCTTGAGTTGACTATGCGCACGTGTGGGTGACATTTTGGATGAGGGGAGTCAACTAGATGAAGGTGGCCAAGTTAACTGGCCACCTTTCCTTCATTCAACCTCAACCATCTCATTGTTTTTTCATGACTTCTAACTACATAAATGCAAACAGAGGAGTGGTTTAGTTACTTACTTGTGATCTGAATGTATTTGTTGTGAGGTGTTGTGGCTCTCTCTCTACTGCATGCCTTTATTTCTTTTGATGCATGATGTCTGCTTACCAATGTGTGGCTATGTCTTGTGCAGGTTCTTCTCTAGCTGGATCTAAGATTTAGGTGTCTTGTCAATCTTCATGTTTGCACTCTCTTGCTGCTGGTGCTGGATTTTAATGGGATCAACTGCTACAGGAATTTTTACAAGAGCTCCTATAGCTGCTTCTCCCCTTGAAACTTCAGCTTCTTTCTATGCTTGGAGCTGTGAGGATGATGCCAAAGGTGTAGATAGAGATGGAGAGGTAGTAGGTAGGCTTTAGGTGAGGTGGATGGTGCTGTTTCCTCTTTTTTTTTTTATATTGGAAAACTGTTTTTTTTTTCTTGGGAAGGAAGAAAAATGATGCTTGGGGTGTGATGCAGGCTTGGAAATGATGGCAAGGAGGTTTGAAGATTGTAGGAGGGTGTATAGGTTCTTCATGAAGCTTCCCTGTCTCTCACACTGCCTTTTATATACATTTTTGGCTCTTTGTAATTCCTACAGGAGCCTCCTGTAGAAAACACAGAGCCTCCTGTACAAAACACAATTTTTGAAAAAGAAGCACAGTGGGGTGAAAGAAATGCCAAAAATGATGGAGGAAGGAGTGGAGAAGTTGAGATGGATGCTGGTGTGAATGTTAGGGTCCCCTTGGTACCTTATTCACTTCCTGTAATCCTCTTGCAAACCTGAAATGCAACAAAAAAAATCATTTTCTTTCTCCTTTCTCTCTCTTTTTTTTTTGAAAACAACTAGGGCACCTCAAAGAGATTTTCACCCTAATTTCCTGCCCTAAGCACCTCCAAGGGAGGTTTTCACCCAGGGATCTTATTTTTCTCTCTTTTTTTTTTCATCACTAGGCTGCTTCAGAAGATGTTTCCAACCCAATGATGGGATTCAAGCGCCTCATGGAGGTTTTCACTTGAGTCCTTATTATTTTTTTGATTTCTTTTCTTCAGTGAGTGGATGAAGTGGAAGCTAAGGATTGCTCCACTACCATCACTGTTTTATTCAAATATTCAATAAATTCTTGCTTGGAGAGGGGTTTCTTGTAAACTTTCAATTGATGTCCATTGACAAGCATGGGGATGGCTTCATCATCAATGGTTCTGATTAGAACTGACCCATTGTCATTGCATTTCTCCACAATGTAGGGTCCCAGCCATCTTGTCCTCAGATTTCCTTTGAAATCTTTGTATCTTGAATCATAGAGTAGTGCCCAATCTCCCTCTTGGAATTGCTTCTCATTGATATTTTTGTCATGCCATATATTTCTCTGAAGTTGAACTATCTATGTATGGAGAAGGGCCTGCAATCTGTGTTCATCCAATCCATTGAGCTAAAGTAATCTTTCTTTCTATGCATGGCTAAGGTATAGGTCTAGCTGAGCTGCCATCCTTAGGGTATTGAATTCAAATTCTATTGACAGCAAAACCTTCTTCCCATAGACCAGTTCATGGGGTGTGAACCCTATGGTGGTCTTCCATGTTGTGTTGTAGGCCCAAGTGGCCTCAAATAATTTGTCTGCCCAGTATTTTTTGCTACTGATCACTACCTTGGTCAGGATCCCTTCCAATGCTCTGTTAGTGACCTCCACCTGCCCATTGGATTGTTGATGGTAAGAGGTGGAAGTCATGTGCTTGATTTTACGATGTGTGAGCAGGTCTTCAATCAAATTCAAAGTGAACTGACTGCCTTGATCTGTGACCAATTTTCTTGGATACCGAACTTATAGAATATGTTTTCTCTCAAAAACTCAGCTACTTTTTCCTCTGTTGTTGCTTTGATTGCTTTTGTCTCTACCCACTTTGTCAGGTAATCGGTGTACACAATGATGTATTGTTGCTATTTTGAAGGAGGGCTGATAGGACCCGCAAAGTCCATGCCCCCCTTCTCAAATGGCTTAGAGGTCACTTGAGGTTGCATGGGAATCTCATCATTTGGAGTAGGTTTCCTCATCCTCTGACACCGATCACACTAGCTGGTATATCTCCTCACATCTTGATGAAGAGTGGGCTAGTAGTAGCCTGCTTGCAATATGTTGAAGGCAGTTCTTTTAACTACAAAATGACCTCCAGAAGGCCCGTCATGACAGGTCAGGAGGATGTCAAAGACTTCCTCCTTCTCGCCACATCTTCTCAAGATCTGATCTAGGCCAAGTTTGAAGAGATTTCCCCCAATCTAGGTGAAAGGGGCGCTTTTCCTTACTATCTTGCTCTTCTCTTTTGAGGACAGGTGTGGTGGGAATTGTGTTGAAACCAAGTAGTTTGATATATCAACAAACCATGGAGAGAGTACTGAGATAGAAAACAGATCTTCGTCTGGCATTTGGTCATCCATCATTCCTTCTTCACCTGCAAGAAAAATTACTCTAGACAAAAAGTCAGAAACAACATTTTCTTTACCAAGCTTATCAATAATGGTCAAATCAAACTGCTGCAGTAAAAGAAACCATCTAATAATGCGAGTATTTACATTTGGTTTGTTCGTTAAATATCTAATTGTAGCATGATCAATGTGCACAAAGGTTTGATAGCCTGTGATATAATGTCTGAATTTGTTTAAGGAATGCACGACAGCTAGGAGTTCCTTCTTGGTCACTGTATAGTTTAACTTTTCCTTTGACAAGTTCTTGCTTATAAAGTATATGGCATAAGGTAAATTTTCATCAATTTGTCCTAAGGCTGCTCCTATCACTTTGTTCAAGGCATCTGTATGAATATGAAATGGCAGGGCCCAGTTTGGGCCTCTGAGAATTGGGGCAGTCACTAGCTTGCTCTTCAAGGTATCTGGGGCTTCTTGATAGTTTTTTGACCATATGAACTCAACATCTTTGCCTAAGAGGCCAAACAAAGGAGAGGTTAGCTTGCTGAAATCTTTAATGAATCTCCTGTAATACCTAGCTAAGCCTAGGAAAATTCTGACATCTCTCACCTTTTGAGGAGGTGGGACCCTTTGGACGATGGCAATTTTGTTGGAGTCCACCTGCAGTCCTTGCTGAGATATTGCATGACCTAAAACTGTCCCTTCAGTCATCAAAAATTCACATTTTTCCAGACTGAGGGATAGGTTCATATCAATACACTTGTCTAGAGCTTTTCCTAGGTTAGATAAAGCTTCCTGAAAGTTAGAACCATAAGGAGTAAATTCATCCATGTATATCTCTACTGCAGCATGAACTAATTCAGAAAATATACTCAATACCGATCTTTGGAAAGTGGCTGGAGCGTTGCACAAACCGAAAGGAAGGACATGATATGCAAAGGTACCCCAAGGACAAGTGAAAGTGGTCTTATCTTGGTCTTTCAGGTTGATTTGAATCTGATTGTACCCGCTAAAACCATCTAGGAAAGAGAAAAACTTTTTCCCTGCCAGACCGTCTAACACTTGATCTATGAAAGGTAAAGGAAAATGGTCCTTTTTAGTGGCTTTGTTCAATTACCGATAGTCGACACAGATTCTCCACTTACCATTTTTTTTTGGCACTAGCACCAAAGGAGAGACCCATTCACTGTCAGAGATGGGATAGATGAATCCTGCATCAAGCAATTTCTGCAGTTCTTCCTTAACAATATCTTTAAGTGTTGGATTCATCCTCCTTTGAGGCTGCCTGACTGGTTTGCAATCTTCCTTGATGTATATATGACAAGTACATGCTGAAGGGTGCACTCCCTTCATCTCCTTATAACTCTAGGCGAAGGCATCTAGATGTTTTCTCAGTAGGCTGCACAGTTCCTTCTCCTGGGAAGTGGATAGGTATGGATTGATTTTCAAGGTTCTTTCTGGACCGAACTCTATATTCTTAACATGGAGAGAAGTAGGATCGACCACATAATGATTAGTTGAAGGGTTGTTTCGCATTTCTCTTACTATGTCTTCTAATGGTGATACACTGGGAGGTGGATTCTGAATCAAATTTTCAATCATATCATCCTCATCTTGTTGTTTTCCCCCCATGGCGATTTCTAATGCACAAAGCGGTGCAGAATAAACTTCATCCTCATCTTCCTCCTCTAACCAGAGAGGTAGATGATGTTCTAGTAAGGGTTGGGTAGGAGGATATAGGATTAACTGCTTGGGCATGTGGCCATTCTTTATGGTCATGTTCCCAGCTCGATAGTTGATGTAGGCATCGGCTATAGCTAACCAGGGTCTTTCTTGAATGAGAGGATACCCACTGGGCTTTACCTTTGGCTAGAGAACTAAGAAATCAGAAGGGTACTCCCAAGAATCAATGGAGACCATCACATCTTCCACAATCCCCTCAGGGGTCACGGTGGAGTGGTCTTCTAGCTGTAGCATGGTCGTGGTCTTTCTCAAGGAGCCCTGGAGGTTAAGTTTGAGCATTGTGTCCTTTTTCATCACATTAATGGTAGCTCCCAGATCAATAAAGATACATGGGATCATGGTGCCATTGATGTGGACATCAACTACTGGGCTTCCAGGGTTCAGATATTTTGGATAGTTGTCCTATGACATTGATGGTTGGGGCATCTCTCTTGCGCCTTCCTGGATGCCTAAAGCACTTCTCTTTGATCAAACTATTGTAGATAGGCACATCTTTTATGGCTTGGAGAAGTGGTATCTTCACACATAAATGTTTTAATTCTCCCAGGAGTTTAGTTTCTTTTGGGGTAGGCTAGATTGTCATGGATAGTCTCTCCGGAAAGGGTGGAATTGCTTTAGGTTCACTTTCCTCTTTATCTTCTTCAACCTCCCTAGGTGGAGGCTGGCTATTTGGGAGAACTTTCCCAGATCGCAAGTTAATTTCCTGAATCTCCATAGCATAGATTGGGCATGATGGTTCCCCACTATACAGTTGCTGAGCCTGTCTGTTGTTCGGGTTCGAATTTGGCTAGGCATGCATTTTGGGTTGCTTTGGTGGAGCAGGAGGTAACAGTTGTCGTTGGGCAGGTGGTGGAGGCAAAAGAGCGGGAAGATAGTTGTATTGGGGCCTCCACCCCTGATGAGAAACATTCCATTGAGGTTGTGGCTGAGCATAGGATTGAAATGAATGAGCGGCTGGTTGGACATGATATTGAGATGTGAAGGACCAAGGAGGAGGTGTGGACGAGGAAGGATGAGCAGGGGGGGGCCTAAGAAGGTATGGAAGTGACTTGGTTGTCGCTATAGTATGCCTGAGATGTCCCTTGCATCCCCTGCTGGTATGGTCTAGGTCCATGCGGCCTTCTTTGGTTTATATAATAGAGCTGTTCAGTGACTCCGTCATCCCCTTGATATATAGCTTTAAGTCCAGGCAAGGAAGGGAACTTATTTGTAGAATGATTCTCTTCTAGACTGAAGAAACCTCTATAGAGTTCAATGGTCATTTATTCCTAGGATGCCTCCTAGTGCATCTAGGGCAAAAAATGGCCAAAGCCCTCTCTGCTTCCTCTTGTTTCCTTTTGATATGTAAGATATCCATTTGCATGGCAAGAGTCTGCAGAATCTCACTCTTGAAGTCTTCCAACGTGTTTCCAATTTCTCCTTTAATGGATGAGTTAGAGGAAGAGGTATTGGCTATGGGTTGACTTCCCCTACCTTTCTTTCTGGTTGCTCTAGAAATGTTTCCAAAAACAGTCTTTATGTCTTCACAGGATAGTTGGTAGATGTCTCCCCCAGCTAGTAGATGGAGGGTGTCTAAAAGATCTTCCCAAATTCCCCTGAGCAGGACCAACTTCAGAGACTCAGGGTCAAGTGTACACCCGTCCCTTTTGTAATTGAGATGGAACCTCTCTTCATAGTCTTCCAAGGACTCATCACCTCTTATGGTCATTTGGAAAATTTCTTCGTATCTTTCGACCTATAATAGTCTCGATACTTGTTGTTAAAAGCTTGCTGCATATGAGCCCAAGTTGTGATGCTATTTCCAGGTAATCCCATGAACCAGCGCAATGTTGCATCCTTGAGAGTAGAAGGGAACAATTTCAAATTTTTCTCATCTTCTGCATAGTCATAGGTTCGATAGATGACATCAAACTCGAACAAGAAGGTGTCAGGATCTTCTGTAGTCAGACCATGGAAGTGAGGTAGGGCGGAAGGGCTTATATTCTTCATTTTGGTGTCCCCATTGGTCTTCTTAATGGGAAGGTACCCTCTATTCTCTCTCCATTCCCCCCTAGCATTTCTATTTTTAGCCATTGGCTCCAAAGGAATGTTTTCTTCTTCTTCTTCCCCTATAGGTTCTTCAAATATGTCTTGTTGTTCACCTAAGGGTTCTTCTTGATCGCAACCACCGAAGAAGAGAGAAGGCTGGCTGTGTGAAGTAGTGGGGGTGTTGGGCAAAAAGTTTCCTGAGTTATATCTATTCCTATGAGGCATGAAAGGAAATATTTTTGGTTGGTTTTTGTTTCTTTTCCCCCACACTGATATGACCTGCAAAATTGAAATTGTTTGAACAAAACAAATTGCAACTAACTGAAAAGAACTTGCTGAAATGAAATTTGCAGAATTGAAGAGGAAAGTAAGGAAATGCAGAACTTGAAGGAAAAGAAATCACTAGTCTACTCTTGCTGAAATGAAATTTGTAGAATTGAAAAGGAAAGCAAGGAAATGCATAACTGAAGGAAAAGACAGGACTAGTCTACTTTTGCTGAAATAAACTATTAGCATAATGTTGCAATAGAAAATAGAAGAAAGCGGTAATCACATAATACTCTGACGCTTCCTCGGCAATGACACAAAAAAGTGGTGAGCACTAGTATTGTAGCAATAATGCTGCAACTCCTGGGTTGCCTACTTTAGTCTTATCAACCCGGTAGTTCGTAATAAACTTGGAAGCGTCGATGCTATATGCATAAGTACTAGTTCTCACTACAAGTTGTCACTTGGTCAGTCAGCAAAAGATCACTAGGAGCTCAAGCCAAATTCTATGGATTCCATAAGAAGCTCTATATGTGATGAAAGGAAAGAAATATTACTCCACAGATGCTTTTGTAACTGCAGAAAGGAGAAAGACTAACATGTAAAGCAAACCTAGTAAACCCTAATTAACCAACTAATTCTAATTTTACAAAAACCACTATGAAAACCATGAAAGGAATGCCATTACCTACTCAAGGAAGCAAACAACATCTATCTAAGATATTTCTAGAAGTAAATAAGCAAAAAACATCTTTTTGGATTTTTATGTGAATTTGACATGCATGTAATTTATTGTGTGTGCATGTGGCAGCAAATAGGTGGCGTTGGAGGGTGGTTTTGGGACTTGAGAGGATGTAGGATGGTGTGGATGGGTCCTAGGAGGTCTCATGTGGCCTTCTAGAGGATTTTCCCATGCTCAGCCTTCAAAAGAAAGCCTATAGGAAAATCTACAAGAGGACACAGGAAATCTACAAGAGGAAAACAGGGCAACTACAAGAGGCCTACAGGAGCAGGCCGAGCAGTTTTCACTATTTTGGGGGTGTGAGAGTGGGTGGAAAAGGTGGATGAAGGTTGGAATGAGGTGTTAGGGTGCCTAGGGTCTACCAAGAATCACCAGGAGAGAGGAAGATGATTGGGTTTTCTCAAGGAGAGAGGAAGAAGTTCTATGAAAAATGTAGGAAACTAAGGCGGAATTGAGGTGAGGTTTGGGTGACCTATAGGGCATGGATTAGATGGAGGATGTGATGGCTGATAGGCTGGCCTACTACTAGAAGAGAGCTGCTACATAAACTGACAGTCAACCATTAATATCAAGCAAGCAATGAAATGAATGCATCTAGAAAAATAGAGTTTTGTATCAAAATAGTCTAAACTATGATCTATGAAAGGAAATGCTGATAAATGTTGTAGGAAAGGAAAGAATGAAAGAAGACTATTGAAAATCAAGAAATGAACATGATGAAGAAGATCTAAAGTAAAGCAAAGCTGGACTGTTAACCTACTAAAAATCTGCAAACACTAGAAGTCCCATGAATGAGGAAAATCTGTGTTTTTGGGGCAGAAAGAGGGTCTTTGCCTCAAATCATGGTCCTAAAGGGAGGAAGAGAGGCCAAGGCACTGTTGCTAGCCTTTTTAATATTCTCTTTATCATTACTTAACCTGCTACAGAAAGCACAAATGGAAGCAAACTACTAAATCATCAAAAGCAACCTATTATTAACCATAAAAGAAATACATCTAACATCAACCTAATCTACAAACTGAAATAAAACATACAAATACAAGTAAAGAGGAGCTTGGATACTTGGATTGGGCCCTAACCCAAGAGCTTTAGCCCTTTGAGGTAACTTAGTGCTAGCTCAAAAAGGATTCCATCTTTATTATCAAAACAATAACAAGATTACATGCGACTGTCACAAAATAATAAGCTCGAAGTTGGAGCAGAGTTTACATAAGAAAAAATCCAACAAAAATTCAACCCTAGTGAGGCCCTAGGTCCCTTTACTTATACAAATGAAGCTACCAATAGCTTCCTTAAAATCAGGGAGGCTTGGCTCCTAAAACTCGAGATAATCATCAGTCATCCTCTACTTGCTCGGCTGCCTTCTAGTGCATGATTCGGCTGCTTGTACTCCGAGCTTAATGAAGGGGAATTCGAAGTGAGGAGTAATAAATGAGGGGGATTCCCTCCTATAAGTCCTCTCCTTTGTCCAATTTGAGTTATTGCTGCCATTTGTCCATTGGATCCGTGACTTTGACCTCGAAACTCATCAATAATCTGCATTAAATACTGTTACACCACATGGCACAATAACTAACTCAACTCACTCTATAAGCATAAATATACTAATAAAATCATACAATAAGCTAAGAGAATGGTTGATTTGACTAGGTTAGGAGGTAAAATGAGCCCATATAATTACCCATTTATGAGGCTCATCACAACTCTAGAGTGCTCATCCTGTAAGGTGCTTTTGATGCTGGTGCTACTCATAGTACCAACTCAATAGAAAAGTCCACTTCCCTATGAGGCGATAAATTTTAAATCTATGTTGGGGATAAATCTTGAAATTGTTGCAAAACTGGATACCTCTTCAGGACTTCAACATCCTCAACATCCTTCCCTTTTTCACTAGAGACATGTACTTCAAACAAGACACATCCTTTCGTGCAACTGTGCCTGGCTTGCATAGCTATAACCATTTTAACCGATGTAGGTTTCTTCTTATCTTGCAAGATTCTCTTCTCTCCATCATCATCCAAAGACTCTATAGCCTTCTCATAGAAATCTACCTTATTCTTGTGAAGGTACAACCAATCCATACCCAAAATCATATTGTACGAACCTAAAGGAAACACATTTAGATGTGCTGATGTAAGTATACTATTCAACTCAAATACACAACTTCTCACCCAATGATGAGCTTTTTTCTTGGTACCTATAGCCAACTGCACCAACCAAGACTCTGTATGCACTTCTTTACTCAATCCACACTTATCCACCAGGTCAGGATTAACATAACTATAATTAGATCCTAGATCAAACGAAATGGAAACAACTTGACAACAAAGCTTACCTTCAATCTCAATAATGGATGTCTAGTGATCTTCCTGCTTGTTATCAAATGATGCATAGATCCAAGGAATTCTCTGGCCTACATCCACAAATTATGCACCTACTGAGCATTGTAGATCTGAGGTTTGCCACCATGATACAGTGGACAATCCTTCTTATGATTATCTTTTCCACATATGCAACACTGCAACAATTCCCCGTCGCCACCTTTATTCTGTTTCTCTCCAGGTTGAGATCCATGTCCCTTCTCAATTGCGTTGAAATTCTTGTACAAAGCCACATTCTCTTTCTCACCTGTATCCCGAGGTCTTTCCTATTTCAGAGGTCAATTTCCTTTAGTATTATCATTACCTTTCCAATGATCCTTAAGCTTAGTCTTGCGCTTTGACTATTCATAACAATGCTTCAACTTCTCGATGACTTCCTCCAATATCAAAGGCTCATCATACTGAATTCGATCTTTGAATGCTAATGACATTCCACTAATGAATCTCTGAACCTTCATATTCTCATCCTTAAGGTAAGGAACATATCTCAATAGATCCAAAAACTTAGTCGTGTACTCTTCATCCATCATAGATCCCATCTTCAATTCATAGATATCCTTAGCCTTAATATCATAGTATCTCTCCAATAATTACTTCCTGGAGAGTCTTTTAAACTCATGCCAACTCAACTCCTCTGTACTGATGCCTTTGACACGTTTCACATCTTCCCACCAAATGTTTGCCTTTCCCTTGAGACTAAAAATAGCTATCCTAGCTTTCATGTTCTTTGTATAGTCACGCAGCTCGAAGAATTATTCATCCCAAGCAACCATGCCTCTACATATTCTGGTTTCTTAATCTCTCCATCGAATTTAGGAGGCTTGGCTTTCTTGAATTCATCTGGAAAGGATCCCCTCTCACTCCTCCTATAAGGATGATAACGATGTGTTGTGCCTTGCAAAACAACCCCCCATTTCATCTTTATTATTATTCACAAGACCATTAAAATATGAAATGGGTCCCTTTCAAAATAAAATTGATGTCAATAATCCTTACTTTATAGAAATCCGATAAAGCCAAGAATAGCAATATCTCTTTAAAACATTGGAAATAAAGCAAATATGTATGCGTCAAGCAAACAAAAGGCTTCCCCCGACCCGATAAAGCTATCGGCGATATCGGCCATCGGAATTCGCTTGTGCATCATTATCGCGCCCATCGGCCAAAGCCCCGACCCGATAAGGCTATCGGCGATATCGGCAATCGGCCATTTTCTTGAGCACCATTATCATGCCTATCGATAAAGTCCCGACCCGATAAAGCCATCGGCGATATCGGTGATCGGCGGTTCCTTTCGCATATCAAGTATTGTTCATAGACATTTCTCCGACCCGATATCGGCAATCGGCGATCGATGGTTTCTCTTGCCAAAACTTTAATGCGCATAAGCCTTTCCCCGATCCGATATCGGCGATCGGCGATCGGCATCGTTTGAAACATTGTTAAAACTATCCTCGCGCCCCTCCCCGACCCTATAAGATAAGGCACAGTTCTCCAAGAAAAGCCGTTAGAATGATTGGAAAGCTCGAGTTAATAACAATTAAGGCATAATCATTCCCGCTCGGCCGCCGGTACGCCCATTGCATGATTTAAAAGATCTTTAGGCGAATATTGCACTAATGAGCATTTATAAGGTGGAAGGTCCTATACGGTCCCTTAATGAATCCATCCTTTCAAATCTGCCTATAGATCATATCCACGCTGTTTTAATAAAGGCAAAGTATATCGACGTTCTTCTTTATATCTTACTCTCAGTTGCGAGTGTTATTATTATCTTAGTATTACGCCAAAACCACCCTTCTGTGCAGATTACAGATTTGTCAAGCAATTCAGGCATTATGGGAAAGAAGCAGAAGAAGGTTGCAGGCGAATTACCATCCACGCCACAACTTATAGTAAACAGTAAGAAGGGATTGATATCAGATACAACGTGCGCGGGACTCGCCAGAACTACCTGGCAAGGAACTTACAATTTGCTGGAAGCCGAGAAGCCTAAGCAGGTGGTAGAGGAAGCTACGGCAGATTCTACCAAGAAATCAGAATGCACTCTCAAGGACTTGGCCGACTCTTTCCTACATAGGATAGCAGCAAGAGAGCAAATGCTTCCATACACCGATGTAATCAAATGGGCAATTGAAGAAATTCCTATCAGGGACAGAACTTTCGTTGCAAAAGATGGAAGAATTTTTGGGTCCTTCAAGCCAGAGGATTTGAGGCAAATGTATCATTTGCCTATGCTAGAGAAGGTTTACAATAGCGCATTCCTGGAGAAGTTCGCGAGTGAGAATGAAATTGAGTCTGAGCCTATCAAGGATTGGAGGCAAAATCCAGCTAAGCACAAGCATGAAGCCTCCGGTAAGTACTCAGTCGACTCCTTCTGTTCACCATATTGCTATGCCGCTATAATGATGTGTAGATTATGGGGTCTGCATGATTCCGCC
>APFE030003667.1:49828-177699 GCA_000404065.3 Pinus taeda
CTATCGCTACTGTTAGCTACAAAGTATTCATTCATCCCATTTATCTATTGCTGGGAAACTGGTCCCATTATCCCCAGTCGGAGCCACTACACTAAACGGAAAAGGAGCTGCACTAAGGTCCGGACCGGGTGGTTTCCCCCAATGTCGATGCAACGATTTTCGAGGCATCAACATGATGATGACCATGATATCTGTATGAACTAGAACTAGATTATGACCCATAAACACTACCTCTCCTATCAGGTGTATCGATCCATCTGCCACCTTTGATTGTTTCATCCTTGTCTAACCTATGCCCACCATGAGACCTATTAGCACATGCCCCATTAGTCCTGTCCTCCTATCCATAAATGATCCATGGCTATCCCTCTCTCTGCAAATATGATAAAATCTGAAGGATGACCACATTGACCTTTGCTTTCTTTTCATGAGCCCTCGCAAACCTTTCTTATGACTGAATTATTTTGTCATTCTTTGCCTTGCAACTCATGATAACTTCCTTTTAACTTCTCAAGGTATCTTCTATGCCTGGAGAGTACTCATCTCTTGGATGCTCATATGATCTATAAAGAGAGTCATGTGAACTGTAATCCACCATTATGCTAGTCATCTCTGATCTTCTTCTTCCTGTAAACATATCATGTCAGATAAACGAAATATAAACATAATCAAATGTAACAAAAAATTGTCACCATGACTTTCTACAGTTTTTGTGAGTCCATCACCACTCATACATACCTCCTTTGCAAGTCTTAAGCCTCAGCTCTTCATGTCAAGCCTTGAAAATGGGAGAAAGACCTTAAAAATATCTCAAATCCTGGTTTCGCACTTTCTCCTAGCATTGCCTACGGTACCACACCCAATGGTCATGTCCCTTGCGAACCTGACCGCTCTGTCTGTTAAGTGATGGGTGCGAACCCCTATAAAAGTTAAAAAGGCGTGAGTTCACTCTTAAAAACTCACCTTGGGTCACTTTTGGATGCTTCTAGAAGGAATATTACGCTGGCAAGTACGCTCGACCTTGGTTCATCCATTCCATAACTAAGGGAGCTAACTCCATGAAATGAGGTGCTTATCCCATTGAAGGAGGAACTTATCCCTTCAATGGTGGACCTACAACTTCCTCCATTTGCACTATAAATTCAGGCATTGGGCTGGTTGTAGGGGGGTTGAAGGCTAAAGATTCTTGAGGGTAAGTGCTGCTGGAAATTAGACTTCCTTTTTGAGCTTGTGAGAGGAGATATCACATACCTTTCATTTCATTAGGGAAGTGAGTGAGGCTTGTCAAAGTAGAGGAGATTCCTGCTGGACCCTGGAAAGAGCTTGTGCAACATCAAGGCAAAGGTTGTAAGGTTCTTTTATTCATAAAGTTAATACAATCAAGTTTGTTTTTCTCAATGAACTATCTTCTAATGGTTTATTTTATGAGCTCCTTGATCTTCATAATGAACATGTTTTATTATAGTATCTATGCAGGTGTTCTTTGATGTGTGTTTGTTTGTGTATGCAGGTTATTAAAAGGGAACTACTTGAAGTTGTTGGAACAAAGCTTCCAGAAACAAGCGTTGGACCGAGGTAGGGTCTATTACACCTCTTAGTTTTCATTTATGAATTGAAACATGTTTAGAGAAAAGTAGATTTGCTTGTGCTGCTTGTTGCTAGATATCATTTGATACTAGGGAGATCAATCTTGTCCGCAAGAACGATTTATCCGGCCAACAGTACCTTAGTGAAGTTCAGAGGAGGTTATCTTGTCTGCATAATTAGTCCATATTAGCATGATACACATATATACATATTCATATAATTATGTCAACATCATGCATGATAGCACTAACTTAATACAATGACTTCTCATGCATGACGACCATAACCATGACAATGTATGCATAACGAAATGCATTTATTCCATCCAGTCCAAGTATTTGAACTATGCTCTGATACCAATCTGTAACACCCCCTACCCACATTTACCCACTTTTACAAGTCCTCTTGGTAAATGTGAAGAAGAGTGCCACTATGACTTGACTCGACCTACTAGATCCAGTTAAGGAAGTGGGGTCTATAACTGAGACTTACTGACCACAAATTAACATCCTACAAGTCACTAAAAGGCTAAACAACCAACCCAGGTGACCAAACCCTGAGTTGGGACTACTCTTTCCAAGACTTAAACCCCAACCACATGCATGGCAAGGGCCAAGTGTGGTTGAAGGCCTCCAACCATATGCACAACATTGCCTGAGTGTGGTTATGACCCTATTTGTCAAGTTTAGAGGGTGCATTCCCGAGATCTTGGCTACAATTCCAGGCCAGCCTCTAGACCACTGCTCAGAACTTCTTAAGACTTCTCAGAATGATAAATGACATAATGGTAATGTTAAATATAAAAAAGTAGAAAAATAACTTGACCTAATTGGGCCTAGCCATAATAGTCATTTCGTCAAACATATAGTGAACATGTGAGTTACAAGTCATGGATGCATATCTGATCTTAAGAGTTAGAACCTTAACTGAGAATCATCAATAAGGTCAAATTCCCTCTCTTAATAGCTATAATAACACTTGTTAGCCCATGCATTCATCAACCATTCATTAACTAATCAAAACATAACAAGATCCATAACTAGAACATGTTATAGAATAATTCTTATAACCAACATATAAATAGAATAAGAATCATGATAGAACAACCATTAAAGCCACAAAATAACAATTACAAGTACTCATAAATCACCATAATAAAATATCTCTTATCAACATATGCAAAAACCAACCAAGTCAGGGACTTCCATGTACCATTTGACCATGGATTGGGATGAACCAAATATTTCTTTCAGCCAATCACCCTTGTGCCATATTCCAAGCATGCATGTGGGATCTCAAGACATAACCAATTAGGTCTTCTTGAAAATTAAACCATGTCCACCTTTAGGATAACGCAACCTCGCCGAAACCGGTCAAGAGATCACAAAACCTAAACAAGCTTGGATGCCTCAGAATTCCTTCACCATCCCTTCAAGAATTTTCTTGTCTCCACCTACCTGTTGAGGGATTCCATGAGAAAACCATCTCCACCCCCAACCCTCAAGAATTTTCCTCATACCACCTCACCGAGATCCAAAATCTTAGGGCAATCCAAAGCTCAATTAGATATGAATCCCATCACACCATGACTATTAAGGAAATGACAACGCAAGACTGAAACCACTGTCAAATCCAGGGAAAACGCATGCCAATGATAGTAAATGAACCAAATACACAAATGCATGTACCATGCATTCACTCTTCAGCTAGGAAATCACACATGCAACCTGTTACCCATAAAATCTCCCACTGAAGCTGCTTGATCCAACCTTCCTTCTTGTCCTTTTCTTTTCTTATCCTTCCTTTGCTTTCGCTTCTCCAATGCTATGGTGCTCTGAAAATGCTCTAAGTGTGCAACAATGAATGAGAGTCAAAACTAGAACTGAAAAAAGCTGAACCGGCCAAAAGCTGTGAACTGATCCTAAGAAGCCTTTTTATCATTGAGACCTCTATTTTCTTCATTTTCCTTCAATTTCCCTCTCATGCAAATTTGTGTCTTTTCACCTTCCTTTTCTCCTATTTTCCTTTATTTCATAAACAAAATGCCAATTATTGCCTCTTTTCCTTTGCCAATTTCCTTAGCCATTAATAAATCGAAAGTGATACCCACTATAGTGCTTTTCCCAACATTCAACTTCGAATACATCTCCCATGACCTTGGTCTTATTTTGCCTTTATTAACCTTTATTACATGAAATTTTAACCCGGGGATGTTACATAATGCTTAACTAAACTACTGACTCAATTGCAAAAAATTAAAAAGAATCTGGTCCCAAAATAACACATATTCAACAACATTTGTATGGTGAATTTTAAAAATATGTAACTTGCCCATATAAACCTCCTAGAAGAGCACAATGTTATGCAACGTATAAATGAAAACAAAAAAATGTACTTATTATGACAAAACAAAGTTTTTATAGTGCATATCACATATCGGATAGTAATATTGTATTAAAGAAGATGGTAAAGTAATGCAAAGGTAATAATAGCGTGAAAAATATATATGGAATTTCCTTAGCATATCATAGAAACTATCTGCTAACCTTAAATGCTGAAAGACTAGGGAAAATGGTTTCCAATAAATTGATACGAATAAGATGAGAAAACTCAAGATCTATCTATTTGCTATATACATTAACAACATGTGTGGGATTGTGGGAATGTGACAAGATGATAAAAAACATAAATCCTATAAAAGCTAGTAGAAATGAAAAAATATGGAGCATAAAACAAAAAATAAAAACAAAATTGTAGAATTTCCCTTCTAGAAAATATTTGCACAATGTTGAAATTGTTTATAATTTTAGTTTAAACATAGGGTGAAATACCATAAACTAGATTTAATGAATAATATCTCATGAAAAAGAATCCTCTATGATGAGCCAAAAGGTAAATGAATAGAGTTACAATTTTCAAAATATTACATATATCTAAGGAAAATCACATATTACCTAATCATATATGTTCTGTTTCATTTAGTTTGATTTATACATATAAATGTCCACTAGTACTAGAAGTGTAATCACATTTGAATTAAATAATCTGTGAAGTTTTAAAAAAATATACATACATTTTACAATGAGAATTTATCCTAGTTAATATGGACTCAAGCAATGATGGAGATCTTGGGTTTTCATTTTCAAACCTCATGGTGTATATAAGTAGATAATCAAACTCATAAAATATTTCCATAGATTTGTAGCAATGTTCAAACCTCATAACATAATGATTATATAGTTAAACTAAGAAAGTGCTTACATAGATTCCACACTGCCCCCGGAAAGAGGAAAGAAAAAGAAAAAATAAAGTCCAAAACGAAATAAACTCTCAAAAACAAATTATCAAGCATTAAAACTAAACAAAGCTAAATTGAAAGTCAAGGAAGATAAAACAGAGATTGGGAAAACACATCTTGGCTAAATTTAGAACAAACTTGCACAAGTTAAGGTGCAAGGCGCTAAGGGCATAGAATCTAAAAAACACTTCTTCCTCAACCATACCACTTATAATAGCATCAGGAACATAGACCAATTGGAACTCCCATGTTTCTTGTTACATTATCAATTTTCCCTTCTCCCACAAACCCCTTACAACATGAAGGTTCAAGTAAACAAAACCCCGATAAGAAAGACATACATGTTTTATGCTAAATTAAATTTATCTTGTGCACCATTTATGAAATGTATTAATGTAAATAAGCCACTAGAGGGTTTACCCAAAAAAAATTTCTATGGGCCAAAACAAATTTCGTTTCTAATATCCAGATCTTGACTTTAAAAAAAATATGGTAGATCCATATTTATGCAACTTAGGTTGTAGTTGTTCAAGCACACTCCAATCTTAGGTTGTAGTTGTTCAAGCACACTCCAATCTAGAGTAAAAATAATGTGCCCAAAATGCCTACATTTCGCAACTCTAGTAGGAATTGGTTGTTGTTTTCAAATAAAAAAGGAGATGGCAAACTTAAAGAAGCAAGCCCATGGAAATTAGCACCCTAAAAGTAAAGTTGGTGTATCAACTCAGGGTTCTTAAGAAAACAAAATGAAAAACAATGCATCTTGTTTTATCTCAGTGTGAACGTTCCAACACGACTTTTTTAGTTAGTGTCATTGATAGAAAAGTAGTAAGGAACTATGAAGCACAAAAAATGCTGACCTTTGATGGGTGTGATTTTATATAGAGTAGATATTTTGTATTAATGGACTAGTGGACCTCATATTCATTGGTTGCAACAAGACCATATTTTCAATAAGGCCAAGTCTAGTTCGTATTAGGTGTTCATCATTCAAATGCTTGTTAAGCCAACATTTGAATATATTGTTGTAAAACAATATAATCTTTTTTTCAAAAGGTATCATATAGAATCCAAATAACATTCATAACACTTAAATGTGTTTAGAATTTTCATCCTATAAATGAATGAGACTTGCATTTCACAAGTATATTTTTCCATTCTCCAAGAAAAATGGAAACTTACAAACTAAGAAATTATAAAATGAAGTAAGTCTCCTTTACCCAAGCAAAAGTATACTAATCCTCATTTCCTCCCAAGACCACTGCCAATCAATGAGACTCTAACCACCACAACTTACAAATAGGTAGGAAACTTAATATTCGATAGCCTAATACAAACAAGGTCAACCATTTACCTTTCAAACATCGAATAAAAACACATTAATCTCTATTATGAAAGAATGAAATGCAAACATATTATAGTAATATTGACTTTCTAAGGTGAGACACTCATTTTCTTGGAAAAGAAGAAAACAAAAAATTGTCAATTGCCACTAAGAGGAATTAAAAGAAATTGCCCTCAAAATTGCAACCAATGATATCACATACACTTTTTGAGTCTTGATGGATAGTGCATTTCCCCAAACAACATACTAAAATATGTTTGATATGTATAGTCAAACAAGATAAGCACCTAGGAAAGACAAAATGCCTTAAAAACATAACGCCAAAGTTATTTTATTTTAAGACATGAATTTTGACGAAAGTGACCTCTCTTAACGAAGAGAAAGACAAGTACCTACCTTTATAAGTTTAGGATCATTGTCAAGAACTCATTTCAACCTATCATCTGTGAGTTTGAACAATACACCAAGCTTAGACATTGCAGATGACCTTCAGCCCTTGTTGAGAGCTGTAAAAGGGTATCACTTGTAAGTTTTTTTTAAAGGATGTTACAAATGTAGATGTCTCCATAGAAGTACATGATTTTTTACTGCAGTTCTTAGATATTTACAAACCCTCTCAACTGAAAAAAGATCTTGTAGGCTAAGATAAAATAGAGTAAAAAAATGGCTTCATGAAGCAATCCTCCAGGGGTTACTTTCTTATTTCACTCTTTCAACATGATTTACAAACCCTCTCAATTGAAAAAAGATCTTGTAGGCTAAGATAAAATAGAGTTAAAAAATTGGCTTCATGAAGCAATCCTCCAAGAGCTACTTGCTTATTACACTCTTTCAACATTCCAAACTGTATGTCATTTTTTGCTTTGTGACTTCTACTGCATTCAATAAAGCCAATATTTGCACTTCTTTGTGAAGGTTCTACAAAATCAACTTACATGCACATTGAATGCACATGGGTACAAGATGGGTTTGGTGTGGCTACTTTAGCGTAACATTGTTTCTCATATTCCAAATATTGGCAAAGGGTATCCCTGGAGCCAAATATGTTCCATCAAAGATGGTAACATCTTGAACGAAACGACAATCAAGGTTTCCAGGTGCTTTATTAGTTGCTTTCCCAACATATGGGCCTTGTGGGAAATATATAGATGTAGGAGAGTTCCAAGGATTATAACCATGAGGGGGTATAAGTGTAGGGAATTTAGAAGGATAAAAAATAGGCTACCACACCAATATTAAAATTTGCATTAACAAATTTACTTCCAACCTCAATGGTTATAAAAAACGTAGAATACAAATATCTAATGATGGACCTTACCAATTTATGAAAGTGATGTCTCCCATGAAAAGAATGTTCCTTGTGTGGTGACTGGTATAAAGATGGTGGCATATATAAAGCATGATCAAGTTTCATATACTCTTCTTCATTACCAACATTTTAGAAGAAACGTTGGCACAAGTCATAGTCATCTCCCATGGAATACAACCTGGAAAACTTCTCTAGCTCCCTAGTCATCTTATTCTGGTCAAGAGTCACAATTCTATCAATGGACTTAAGTTCCTTACAACAAACACTAGCTCAGAAGGCATAATGACCTTATAAATTCCATTCTTTGGTGCCTCCCTCTAGAAGGACATGAAAATTGCTTTGGTTAAGGAAGGCTGATAGTTCAGATTTTTGATCTTCTATTTCTCCCAATTTTCCTTGAGAACATTATTTGATTTTCAGAAATGAGACTTTGACTGATTTAAACACAAGAAAATGCTATAGCTAATATGTTGGAAGAGTAAAAACTTGAAATTAATTAATGCATGTTTTTCCCCTGGTTGATATAGACCTGTAATATAAGACCCTTAGGCCTTTTTCAATACCACTTGAAGAGAAGATTGAATTGACCAAAAGACCTTGAAACCAAACAAATCCAAATCATGTTTTCAGTAGTATGCGAAGAGAACCCCAAGGAAATCATGGCTACCTCTAAAAAAGAAAAAGGAATCTAGATCAATTCAAGGGCAACATCTCTTTCTCCAACCAAGCAGAGAGGGTCCACTGTTGCAGGTGAAATACTTCTAGCTCTCAACATAAATAGTCCTTCACAACAACATAATCATGAGCATATTTAGAGAAATAAATAGTCCTATGCAACAAAAGAATAAAGAGCATAATTACATAGAAAAAGTGGTTACCATGCAAAAAGTGTAGGGTTTAGCTGGAAATGCTTTCATTCAATATTCATTTAGATCATGCCATGTGATTAATGACATATGAGGCTTAGTGGCGTCATCTCTGTTTTTTACCTAGTATTGTCACTCGACTCTGACATGATGTTGCATGTAATTTATATAATCAAGAATCATCTAATTCTACGACACTAATTGCCATGGCATAATTCGATGAATCTAAGAGGGGCTCTTACATATCCGACCTGGTGAAAATGGTTTTGATTCTAGTTCTCCTTCGGGCCCCAATGAAGCATAGGAAGGCTAGTGCAAGTAGGCAGATGGTGTTTACAAGCATGTATACTGTTACTTTTTGACATTTTTTTATTATGTCTAGGGATATAACACATAGGGTTAGGGCCAATGACACTACTAACCATTCCATCATCCACTCGTAATTGATCCACCAATGAATTGAAAAGCAATCAATCTCTTATCTATATTTTGTTGAATTGTTTATGATTGTCATAGAAATTTTTTGTTGTACTAATTGTTATTCGTCATGACTTCTCATGATCAGGTGTAGCAACAAGTGCATGGGCTGATGCAAAAGATACAAGAGAAAACTCCTAGTTCTTAATAGGTTATGAAAATGATGACTGCCATTACTGTGGGAGGGGAATTGTTTCTCTTTGTTGGTATTTTCCTTACAGGGATTGTGGTAACATTGGTTGTTAAAAATCCTGCACTGATTTTCTTTAGCACAGTATTGGTTCCTATTGGGATTGTTCTCCTCCTCACAACTCATGGTTTTCTGTGAGTAGGGGATTTGGAATTTCTACCCTCTCTTCTCTTTCATGGGTTGTCAACTACATGAGAGGACAATTGTCAGCGACTAGCGTAAATGATGACACCTGTACATGACACAATCTTTATAATGGAGGATAACGAATCTATACAATGTCTCGAAGAAGAACCTCATAATAGAACACCTATCCGCGTAATTGGAAATGATTTACTCTTAAAATCAATGCAATGTAATTTAAGTAGTGGTAATTTCAATTATAAATTATGTTTTAATATGTGTTTGAACTAATAAAGCCATTGCAAATTTGCATACATAAATTGGGGTAACCATGGAATGTTGTGCTATTATTACTTTGGCATTATTAGTTATACAATGATTGGAAGATGAATTATATCCATAAAACTTTATATAGTTTAGTCCATGACCATTATAGGCCCACACCATGTTGTATTGGTTATTGAAATTGATTTCGTGTTGTTAAAGTTATGTACAAAACATTGTAATATTCAATATATTCTAATTAGTTGTGTAATACATTGCATTCCTAATCAAGTTTAATATTGTGTAATATGTTATAATTGTAACTAACTTGAATATGATTATATTCTTAATTAAAGCTTAAATAATATGTTTTATTAATAATTAAACAATTAAGTAAATGACTATATTTTTCTTTGATAAATATATAATAGATATCATTAAATTGAAACAATTCATTTGGAAATTAATGCTATATAGTAAATTCATCGCATATTAACATTTATATTAATTTTTCATTGAAAAAATTCTCAAGATCAATAAGATACATTAATATTATAATTAATTTCATTTAAAAGTTGTAATGTATAAATAATTTTAAATCCATAAATTGATACTTTGTATTCATAGATATTACTCTTACTTTCACATGTGATTCTTGAAGCCACAGTATCATTTTTGAAATAATATGCAAATTAATAAATGCAACGTTAATTTAATTATAAATATCACATAATGATATTTAAGCCAATTGATTATATTTCTTAAATATCATGAAGTGAAATCAAACTTGAACTCACACTCATAAGATACTTTGGATACGTATGACAATGAATATCACACTTCATATTATACTTTGAGAATCACGTTATATGGATGTGAATGGTGGATAGAGTAACCTAATTTCAAGTAGTTATATATATATATATATATATATATATATATATATTATCCTTGGATTGTAAGTTTTAATTATGGAGAAATTCTTAGTTAAAGGATAAGTATAAATGTTTTTCTCCTGAAAGTAATAAATTGATTTTAGTGATTAAAAAATAGATATGTGTGGTTTTATATTAATTATATAAAAAATTAACTTATTTTACAACTTATGTAATTGTACATTTTATGCGTGTTATAAATGTTATTCAACATATTTTAAATCATAACTTGAGATTAATAGAGATCAAATACAAGTGTTAAAATTGAAATGTTAGGCCTAAGATGGGTATTGCAAGAATAAAACCTTTGCAGGGGTAAAGAAGAAAGAGAAGTGTGGGAGATGGCAAGACATTAATGTGCAACTTTAAAAATAGAAAAGACACTTGAAGGTATAAATGTCTGACTAGAGGGTAGTAGATATGGATAAGAATACTGAGACCTTGATAAGACTATTTCCATTGTAGATAATCAATTCATTAAACATTAAAACCCCCTCATTATTGTCATGGTAGATTGGGATAAGATCACATTTTAGCATGTGCAACTAGGAAAGAAGATTATTTAGTGTTGGAAAAATTGTTTTAATTTATGTCAACATGCCGAGAGGAGCATAGTTGGATAAAAAAAAGTAGCTTGGGTCAGTCAATGCACAGAGTGCGTACATAATGTATTGTTGTTGATGTCACAAGAGGAGAGCAGAGGTGCAAGTTTGATTAGTAGAGGAGAAAGATCATGTAGCAGAGGAGCAACGACGAGCAAGAAGAGCACATAAAAAATCATATCAACAAATCAAGGATCAACAGAAATTGGATGAAAATCAACAACCCTTATTCATTTTAGGGGGTCCCAACTTACTTGATGCTTAACTGTAGTGGGTCTAAAATGATGTCAGATAGTAAAACCATCGAGGGGATGTGGCACTTATGAATGTATTCTTACCCCCTTATTTTAAAAAACCACCATTGACCCCCCTGGATTAGTTTTACAAAATACAAAACTAGACAAGGGTGATGTGGCATTGGTGGGTCCAACTCACTGTTAGTTAATGAACGAAAAGGTGGTCATCAAGTGTTGGTCCATATATTGGCCACTCATATCATTGGATGGTTTTCAATGTAAAATTTCATGGGATTTATCCGATACCTGATATGATTGGCCCCTAGTTAAGTCCTTTGTCATAAGGCACTTAAGGATTGGCAACCAAGGTTTAAGTTCCCATCGGGCCCCTAGAAGATGGAATGGTTTTCAACACAATTATTAACAGATTTTCCCGATACCCAATAAGGTTGGCCCTTGGTCAAAGCCCTTGCTCACAAAGCATTAATTATTATCACCTAAGGGTTAAGATCTCATCAAGCCCCTAGATCATCAATGAATATGAAAAGTTTTTAATAGAAAATTTCTCTAATTTTGTCGATCTAACAACCCTGGTTAAAAATCCATCTAAAAATATCTAAGACCATGGTCATGGGACACATATTCCAAGATGAATGGTGGGTAATACATCCTAGTTTGGGTGTTCATTCAGTTTATTATGGCTAAGGAAATTGGCAAAGGAAATGAGAAAAAATTTGGAAAGTCATGAGGCATCTATTGGCATTTTATTTATGAAAATAATGGAAATTAGGAGAAAATGAAGGTGAAAGGTCACAGGTTGCATGTGAGGAGGAGAATGAGGGAAAATATTAGAAATTGAAGAAAATAAAGGCCTCATTGATAAAAATGTTTCTAAGGATTAATTGGTAAGATTTTGGCTCAAGCTTTTGCTCGGGTTTTCTTTGGAGCAAGGAAGAGAAAAAAAGTAAAGGAAGGACAAGGAAAGCAAAGATCAAGCAAGGAAGAGCAATATCAAGCAGCTTCGGTAGGAATACTTGTAGGTAACATATTTCATGCGTGATTTCCTAGCTGGTTTTGAAATGCATGGATTTTCATATTGGTATTGGTTATCTTGCTATCAGTGGCATGATATTTCTAGGTGATGACAGAGGTTTTCAACCTTGACTTTCCATTTTCTGGATAACCATGGTGTGATGGGATTGTTTCTCGGTTTTGAGCTTTGGAATTGCTGGATAGTTTCAGAATCCAAGGTGGAGGTGGTCTTAGGAAAATTCCCAAAGGCCTAGGAATCCCTTGACTAGTTTTGGCGGGATACACGGTAAATCTTGAGGGTGGTGTCTCAGTTTATGGCCTAGTGGTGTGGATTTTGGTAAATCCTGAGAGACAAGGAGACGGAAAATTCCTAAAGGATAGTGATGGAGTCCAGGGGAATTCCAAGCTCGGTCTGGTTTTGTGATCTCAACGTCGGTTTTGGTGAGATCACGGTTTAGTGAGGGCGGAGGTGGTTTAACCTCTAGATTCCCTTGGTTGTTTTTGGATTGGTTTATCCATGAGATCCCACATTCATGTTTAGAAACATGTAGACACGTAGTGAGGATTGTTCTCACCTTATAAAGCAACAACATCATGTATTATGCACTTAAACATTCTAGTTATTAAACATACAAACTACAATTGGAGATGATATTATCTTGTGAATCATACTGATGCATATAATTTTTGAACATGCTTGCACAAGGTAATGTCTTGAACATTGGATGAATGAATGAGAACCATCCAATACATAGTGGTTTTGGGGATTTCTAGTGAGAAATGGACATTCAACCTAGTTTTGAGTAGTGCTATCTTGAATCTATCAAACACCGACCAGTTCAAGGCAAAACTGGTCAAAAGCAATGGTTTGACGAGTTATAGACCAGACAAACCCCACCAGTATAAAGACAAAACCAGCCAAATTCAGCTGGTTTTACTAATACAGTGCAACCCAAAACAAGAAAATAATTTTGAAAAGCAACAAAAACAAAATTCAGTTTACAATAATTAGTGCGCTCATGGCTCTACCTCCCTCTGTCTTGCTAATTATAGATGAAATTGTTCTCTAAATCCATTATTTTACTATGTTTTCAAAAATCGCCTATGGCACACTCAGGAAAGTTTTAATCACATCCAACATGTAGGCACGTAGTGAGGATTTTTCTCACCTTCTAAAGCAACAACATCATGTATTATGCACTCAAACATCATAGTTATTAAACATACAAATCACAATTGGAGATGGTATTATCTCGTGCATCATGCTGATGCATATAAATTTTGAACCTGTGTGCACAAGGCAATGTCTTGAACAATGGATGAATGCACGAAAACCCTCCAGTTCATAGTGGTTTTGGGGATTTCCAGCCAGAAATGGCCATTCAACCTAGTTTTGAATAGTGCTATCCTAAATCGATCAAACACCGACCAGTTCAAGGGAAAAATGGTCAAAAGTATTGGTCTGACTAGTTATGGACCAGCCAAAACCTACCAGTATAAGACAAAATTGGCCAAATTCAGTTGGTTTTAATAGTATAGTCCCACCCCAAAAATGAATTTTTTTTTTGAAAAGAAACACAAACACAATTAAATTTTCATTAATTAGTGCGCTCATGGCTCTACCTCCCTCTTCTTGCTAATTATAGATGAAACTATTCTCTACATCCACTATTTTACTATATTTTCAAAAATCGCTTATCGTACACTCAAGAAAGTTTTAATCACATCCAACATGAAGGCAAGTAGTGAGGATTGTTCTCACCTTATAAAGCAACAACATCATGTATTATGCACTCAAACATTCTAGTTATTAAACATAAAAATTACAATTGGAGATGATATTCTCTTGTGCTACATATGGATAAACATTTTGAACCTACTTGCACAAGGCAATGTCTTAGAACATTGGATGAATGGACGAGAACCCTCCAGTTCATTGTGGTTTTGGGGATTTCTAGTCAGAAATGGCCATTCGACCTAGTTTTGAGTAGTGCTATCTTGAATCGATCAAAAACTGACTAGTTCAAGGAAAAACTGGTCAAAAGCATTGTTTGACCAGTTACGGACTAGCCAAAACCCACTAGTATAAAACAAAACTGGGAAAATTGAGCTGGTTTTACTAGTACAGTCCCACCCCAAAAATGAAAAATAATTTTGAAAAGCAACATAAACAAAATTTAGTTTTCAATAATTAGTGTGCTCATGGCTCTACCTCCCTCTTTCTTGCTAATTATAGATGAATCTATTCTCTACATCCATTATTTTACTATGTTTTCAAAAATCACCTATGGCACACTCGGGAAAGTTTTAGTCACATCCAACATGTAGGCACGTAGTGAGGATTGTCCTCACCTTCTAAAGCAACAACATCATGTATTATGCACTCAAACATTATAGTTATTAAACATACAAATTACAATTGGAGATGATATTATCTCATGCATCATACTGATGCATATAAATTTTGAACGTGCTTGCACAAGGCAGTGTCTTGAACATTGGATGAATGGACGAGAACCCTCCAGTTCATAATGGTTTTGGGGATTTCCAGTCAGAAATGGCCATTCAACCTAGTTTTGAGTAGTGCTATCCTGAATCGGTCAAACATCGACTAGTTCAAGACAAAACTGGTCAAAAGCATTGGTTTGACCAGTTATGGACCAGCCAAAACCCACCAGTATAAAGACAAAACTAGCCAAATTCAGTTGGTTTTACTAGTACAGTCCCATTCCAAAAATGAAAAATAATTTTGACAAGCAACACACAAAATTCAAATTTCAATAATTAGTGTGCTCATGGCTCTACCTCCCTCCTTGCAAATTATAGATGAAACTATTCTCTACATCGATTATTTTACTATGTTTCTGAAAATCCCCTATGGCACACTCAGGAAAGTTTCAATCACATCCAACATGTAGGCACGTAGTGAGGATTGTTCTCACCTTCTAAAGCAACAACATCATGTATTATACACTCAAATATTATAGTTATTAAACATACAAATTACAATTGGAGATGATATTATCTCATGCATCATGTTGATGCATATAAATTTTGAACCTGCTTGCACAAGGCAATGTCTTGAACATTGGATGTATGGACAAGAACCCTCCAGTTCATAGTGGTTTTGGGGATTTCCAGTCAGAAATGGCCATTCAACATAGTTTTGAGTAGTGCTATCCTAAATCGATTAAACATCGACCAATTCAAGGCAACACTGGTCAAAAGCATTGGTTTGACCAGTTATGGACCAACCAAAACCCACCAGTATAAAGACAAAACTGGCCAAATTCAACTGGTTTTACTAGTACAGTCCCATCGCAAAAATGAAAAATAATTTTGAGAAGCAACACATACAAAATTCAGTTTTCAATAGTTAGTGCGCTCATGGCTCTAGCTCCCTCTTTCTTGCTAATTATAGATGAAACTATTCTCTACATCCATTATTTTACTAAATTTTCAAAAATCGCCTATGGCACACTCAAGAAAGTTTTAATCACGTCCAACATGTAGGCATATAGTGAGGATTTTTCTCACCTTCTAAAGCAACAACATCATGTATTATGCACCCAAACATTATAGTTATTAAACATACAAATTACAATTGGAGATGATAGTATCTCATGCATCACACTGATGCATATAAATTTTGAACCTGCTTGCACAAGGCAATGTCTTGAACATTGGATGAATGGACGAGAACCCTCCAGTTCATAGTGGTTTTGGGGATTTCCAGTTAGAAATGGCCATTCAACCTAGTTTTGAGTAGTGCTATCCTAAATCGATCAAACATCAACTAGTTCAAGACAAAACTGGTCAAAAGCATTGGTTTGACTAGTTATGGACCAGCCAAAACCCACCAATATAAAGGAAAAACTGGCCAAATTCCACTGGTTTTACTAGTACAGTCCCACCCCAAAAATGAAAAATAATTTTGAGAAGCAACACACAAAATTCAGATTTCAATAATTAGTGCGCTCATGGCTCTACCTCCCTCTTTGCTAATTATAGATGAAACTATTCTCTACATCCATTATTTTACTATGTTCCCAAAAATCACCTATGGCAAACACAGGAAAGTTTTAATCACATCCAACATGTAGGCACACAGTGAGGATTGTTTTCACGTTCTAAAGCAACAACATCATGTATTATGCACTCAAACATTATAGTTATTAAACATACAAATTACAGTTGGAGATGATATTATCTCGTGCATCACACTGATGCATACAAATTTTGAACTTGCTTGCATAAGGCAATGTCCTGAACATTAGATGAATGGACGAGAACCCTCTAGTTCATAGTGGTTTTGGGGATTTCCAGTTAGAAATGGCGATTCAACCTAATTTTGAGTAGTGCTATCCTGAATCGATCAAACACCAACCAGTTCAAGGAAACGCTGGTCAAAAGCATTGTTTGACCAGTTACGTACTAGCCAAAACCCACCAGTATAAGACAAAACTGGCCAAATTCAGCTGGTTTTACTAGTACAGTCCCACCCCAAAAATGAAAAATAATTTTGAAAAGCAACACAAACAAAATTCAGTTTTCAATAATTAGTGCACTCATGGCTCTACCTCCCTCTTTCTTGCTAATTATAGATGAAACTATTCTCTACATCTATTAATTTTACTATATTTTCAAAAATCGCCTATGGCACACTCAGGAAAGTTTTAATCACATCCAACATGTAGGCACATAGTGAGGATTGTTCTCACCTTCTAAAGCAACAACATCATGTATTATGCACTCAAACATTATAGTTATTAAACATACAAATTACAATTGGAGATGATATTATCACGTGCATCATACTGATGCATATAAATTTTGAACGTGCTTGCACAAGGCAATGTCTTGAACATAGAACCCTCCAGTTCATAGAGGTTTGGGGATTTAGAGTCAGAAATGGCCATTCAACCTAGTTTTGAGTAGTGCTATCCCGAATCGGTCAAACATCGACTAGTTCAAGACAAAACTGGTCAAAAGCATTGGTTTGACCAGTTATGGACCAGCCAAAACCCACCAGTATAAAGACAAATCTGGCCAAATTCAGCTGGTTTTACTAGTACAGTGCCACCACAAAAATAAAAAATAATTTTGAGAAGCAACACACAAAATTCAGATTTGAATAATTAGTGCGCTCATGGCTCTACCTCCCTCCTCCTTGCTAATTATAGATGAAACTATTATGTACATCCATTATTTTACTATGTTTCCAAGAATCGCCTATGGCACACATAGGAAAGTTTTAATCACATCCAACATGTAGGCATGTAGTGAGGATTGTTCTCACCTTCTAAAGCAACAACATCATGTATTATGCACTCAAACATTATAGTTATTAACCATACAAATTACAATTGGAGATGATATTATCTTGTGCATCTTATGATGCATATAAATTTTGAACTTGCTTGCACAAGGCAATGTCTTGAACATTGGATGTATGGACAAGAACCTTCCAGTTCATAGTGGTTTTGGGGATTTCAAGTCAGAAATGGCCATTCAACCTAGTTTTGAGTAGTGCTACCCTGAATCGATCAAACATCGACCAGTTCTAAGGCAACACTGGTCAAAAGCATTGGTTTGACCAGTTATGGACCAGCCAAAACCCACCAATATAAGACAAAACTGGCCAAATTCAGCTGGTTTTACTAGTACAGTCCCACCGCAAAAATGAAAAATAATTTTGAGAAGCAACACATACAAATTTCTATTTTCAATAATTAGTGCGCTCATGGCTCTAGCTCCCTCTTTCTTGTTAATTATAGATGAAACTATTCTCTACATCCATTATTTTACTATGTTCTCAAAAATCGCCTATGGCACACTCAAGAAAGTTTTAATCACATCCAACATGTAGGCATGTAGTGAGGATTTTTCTCACCTTCTAAAGCAACAACATTATGTATTATGCGCTCAAACATTATAGTTATTAAACATACAAATTACAATTGGAGATGATATTATCTCGTGAATCATACTGATGCATATAAATTTTGAACATGCTTGCACAAGGTAATGTCTTGAACATTGGATGAATGAATGAAAACCATCCAATACATAGGGGTTTTGAGGATTTCCAGTGAGAAATGGACATTCAACCTAGTTTTGAGCAGTGCTATCCTGTATTGATAAAACACCGAACAGTTCAAGGAAAAACTGGTCAAAAGCATTGGTTTGACCAGTTATGGACCAGCCAAAACCCACCAGTATAAAGACAAAACTGGCCAAATTCAACTGGTTTTACTAGTACAGTCCCACTCGAAAAATGAAAAATAATTTTGAAAAGCAACCCAAACAAAATTCAGTGATATCTTAAACCTTAATTTTCATCTATTTAATGACGTCTTTCGCCTTCTATCTTGGATGGACTTGCAATAGGTTTCACTAACACAAAATATATACACTGATATCGGATTTTCAGGGAATCGAGTCAATGTCAAGCATACCCATCTAGAGAATATATGGGATTTAGATTCAGATGATTATGTAGTTTGTTTTGATTGTACTTATAATATGATTGTTTAAAACTCCTATGATCATTTAGACCCTCAATGTTCATGTGTTTTGGTTCAGATGGTGCCTTTTACTATATTGGCTCTTGCATTATAAACACTTTGCATCTGTTGTGTCTAATTGTTTACATTTGCATTGATGTAACATGAATATATGTTTTTTTAATCAAAATATGAATAGATGCTCAATTGCTGGTTTCAGTTCAGGTTCTGATATCTATGGCACAAGGTCATTTCAAATGGCTGTTTGAGATGAGTGACATTGACTCTCTCTGGCTTGTGAAATTCAGTGTGCGGCACCTATGGTGAATTTTATGTCTATATGTTATAATTCATTTAAAAAAATTCTTACATACGTATCGCGTAAATTTGTGTACATTCTCAGTATCAAATGTTAATAAAAACGAGATTTAATTCAAATAGTGAAGGTTACATCGAATGTAGAAAATATCTGAATAGTCATGTTATAACGTGAGCTTGAAATGAAACTTCGCAGTTTCATGAAGAAGATTCACAACTAAACATTTTTTTAAATTACAGAGAAATGAGAACCCTCTTGTGACATGCTATGATACAGATCTGGTAAGTGAACCCACAGATTCTTGTTACAAGTAAAATCATCAACTTCTTGATGACATTCTTGGCCTTGAATATAGAATATTAGATGAACAATTCTTTCCCTCGTAGATTGGACTGATAAAATACAAAAACTCGAATTTACAAGAGGAGGTTCCCTGTGGCATTGAACGTAAGTTGCCTTCCGATATAATCAGCATCAATTACAATATTAAACACAGCCCTGTTCTATTAAAGCTTGAGTGATTCGCAAAAATGCGGCAATGTTTGCTCCATGTGTCAATGACCTGTAGGAGGAAGACAAAAAAAACCATAGTTAGCAGGACGTAAAATTGTGCACAGCAAAAACAAAATGCAACAACCTTCAACAGATGCAAAGAAAATGAAAAAAAATCAGATAATTCGACGCAAAGGCCATTTCTTCATCATTCTGAGTACTATAAATTACATTTAATAAACAAGCAATAGCGATCCATATATAGACTACCATTCAGAGATTGTAGGACATTTGGAAACATGGACTCTAAACTCTTTGTCTAGAAGCTCTCTTAGAATTTACAGCACAGTTTCATTGTTGGAAAGGCAAGGACCTTAATTCCAGTTTCCATTTTTCTTTCACTGCAGTTAATGAACCCTTTCCTCCAGTCTCAGATTGAACGGAAAAACTGAGAGACTATAAGATTACCTAGTTTTATTTTAAGTCACCGTGTTCGTGTTCGTGTTCGTGTTTGAGTTTGGTAACCTTGAATTCGAATAAAGTTCGGCACCTAAAATTTTGTTGATAAAATTCGGCATAAAATTTGACATATAAAATTTGAAATATTATATACAAGTTTAAGCACGCTGAAAAACACATTTAGCCACAGTTCTTCAGAAATAAATCATGTAAATTACCCCATAAAAAACAAAAAATCACCATTAACTTTCACTAAATCCATACAGACAATTACAAATTATTCCGCCAACGATACATCACAATGGAATTATACCCTGAGTAACAAAACTATAAATTGACAAAAAATTAATCGCTGTTTTAGTTAGTGAATTCTATTATTTGAATTGGACAAAAATTCATTATTCATCCTGACGATTCAACCCTCTCGATGGGTTGGTTGACAAAAACATTTCTTGAAGAAGATTGCTTATTGTTCCCATTAGAAAAGTTTTTCAATTGGATCAAAAACCTTTCTCATTTTTTCAACGATTCCAAATGCTCTAGTGGCCTAGTTATCCAACTTCCCAGTGGCTAGTTATCCAACTCCCAAAGGCCCGATTATCTCACCGGTTGGTGGTGGAATGAGTGAGTGTGACTGTGAGTGAGGTAGATTTTCGCGTGGCGCCAAGTTTTATCCTCAAATTTATTAAGGTTACCAAACTTACCATTTTTTTTTAAATTACAAATGATGGAAAAATGCCGAACCACAAAACCCTGAAATGAACTTCAACGATTTTTTGGCAAATTTCATCGAATTTGTTCATGTTCGTGTTCGGCATAATGTTCAACGAACATAAACGAATTTGTTCGAATTGTTTTGAAGTTCGACGAATTTCGAATTCGAAGGATTAAATTCGCCAAACCCGGTGACTTAGATTTTATCCTAAAATTTCCAGTTTGAGTGGAGCACAAACAAAACAAAAGGCTGCAAATCAAGATATGGTACTTGTGACTCAAATGAACAAAATGACAAAAGGCAACCATAGGTTCTCAAAGACCCTAGGGCTTCACAAGTACATAGCACACTTCTTAATTAGGTGGGAATGTCGACGGTGGTAGGATTCCTAGCGCTGGAGATTAAGAGGCAAAGAAAATGTTACTATTCAAAAAAAGATGACTTACTATAAATAACCCAACTTGCATGATTCATTTTTAATGTATTGAAAGATAGCTACTGTCACATATAAGAGAGAACATTTTCGTATGAAAAGCAGGCTAAATTAAAACCTAAGTTGCACGAAATGCCGAAACGTTTAGAAGTTTCTAAAACAGAGACGGCCTGAAATGTGACCCCCGAAAAATGGAAACGTCATATATATATATATAAAAGTCAATATTAAATAACACATTATCTTGCAAGAAAAGAAAAAATGAGACATATAAATGACATTTTAGAAGGAAATCCAAATTTCTATTAACTCCAAAAGATGATTACATGATGCATATATCTAAAATTAGCCTTTATAGATGAGGCTTTACATCGAAGACTCCAAAATGAGCCTTTATATGTAAGGATATATGTGCTGAAACTGAAATAGAACATGAGCTAAAGAGAATTATGGCTACATTAACATATCATTACTAATAAAACTCCTCATCCTCATCAACAAAGATAGAACAAGATGTTTGCTCAACAGAAGAGGTGTAATGTTCCAAAATAGGGAAAATAGTGCTATGCAAAGTAGACAATAAAAATAACACCATAAAATTAAATCAGACCATCAAACCACAAAACTGGCAACCAAACTACGTTGTCTACTCATTTTATTAAATGGGAAGAGGTGTACAAGAAGGTGCTGGAATGTGTGCACCTGGGCTTGCTCTAGGCAATCTTAGCAAAAGCCCAAAATGAACAATGGAACACCCTCCTCAAATTTGCTGGTAATCCGGCCCAAGAGTTGTGTTGTTACTGCCCAGAAAAGTGTTGCTGCCTGAAATGATCTGCTATTAGAGCCTTCCCTGTTGCTCATAAAATTTTAGGAAATTAATCCCAACCTCTACGCAAGAAACCCAGAATAACCCACGAAGGAATTGGCCAAATGTTGACCTTAGAATTTTGGCCCAAATTCCCCTTCGCTCCTCTAGCTGCTCACTGAGTTGGGACCCCTGTTTGACCCCTCAAATCTGCCCAAAAAATTCTATAAAATTAAGAGTGCGATCCTTGCCCAAAACCCCTAAGACCTCAAAAAGGGTTTCTCTTAGTTCCAACCTTCAAACATTGACCCTTCACGGCTTGGCCCTCCTCCAATTTGGAATTTTGTTGTTGTGACTGATCTTGTCAATCTTTGCTCTCCCAACTCTAGCAATCGTCCTCAAATGGTCCTCCAAATGATCTCCCAACACCCTAGCTCCAAACTTCCCCAGATGGTGCTGCCCCAAAGAGTCTCACTCCAATGACTGCGCAGTCATGGAGGGGATGACGCAGTCCTACATGTGATGAAATGAGAGTTGCATGTAGGATGGCCCTCTTGTCTGTAGCTGCCCTCTATATTCCTGAAAATGATGAAAGGATGCTTCTATCTCCCCAACTTCCCGGAGTGCCTCACGATGTGACTGCGCAATCCCTGCGCTGCTGTAAACCCCCCTGCCACTGGTACTCGACTTACAGTGGTTGTAACTCGTCTCCCCACTGTTGCTACGAACTGAGATGAAGAAGAACTCCCTCCTAGGGTTGGAACTTGAAGTCCACCGAAGCAAGGGTTGAGATCTCTGCTCGGAGACACTCGTGTACTAAGCAGCCAAGTAACCTGGGTAAGCAGCTCGAGCAACTAAGATTGAGTTCAATATGTCAAAAGATAAAACACTGAAATGAGGAGAGTTGCCTTCCTTACATAGATTTTGTGGAGCACTTTTCCCTCCATTTTCCCTCCATCATGGGTCCCTCACTTAACCATCGATTTCCCCTCCATGCAAATCGAACTAAGGAATGTGTATTCTACTAGTGTGGGTGGCCCCCACATACAAATTAACCACATCGAAATAAATTCTGTTAAGTCTAGCCTCCTAATAAAACCGAATGGGCCCCATCACCTCCAAAATCAGCCCCACAATGTAGAAATTAATCATGTTCCAAAATAATTTAGGAAGGGACATTACAAGAGGCAACTCTACTAGTATTTCCACTTGCATCACCACTGGCACAAATATCAAGAGCAGAATGAGAGAACTTTAAATATCAAGAGCAGAATGATAGAATATGAGTGGCAAGACTTTGCAAATGAACACCACTTTCCCCATGACAAGTCCACCACTTAATTGGATGCATGGTCCTCCTCTCATCCAAAGCTGATATGTCTGCAAAATCCTCTAATCCAGCAGCAAAACAAGAAAATTCCTGCCTTACATCAGTTTGTAAAGAAGCTGGAAACAACCTCTGAAACGCTTTCTTCACTCCATTGGCCACCTCCTTGTCCTTATGTGGAGCCTTCCTCTTCCCATTACTTTCAGCAATGAATTCTTCATTACAAATTTTTTTATTTAGAGGATGTGCCAAAGTGTGCAATGGAGTGTTGAAGCTATTCCACCTGGTAACAATAATGTACCTCACTTGTTCAACAAAATCAAAATCCACAAAAAGAAGAGTGGGAGCCTCCTGTGTAATAATTTCCATAGTTTTTTCAACCATGGTATCCATGCCATCATAAACCTCTCCTAGGAAAGGTTTCTCTGTGTCTGCATCTCAAAGAAGATCAAATGCAGGTGATGTGAACTTGAGCAAGCAATCTTGCTCCACCAATCTTCATCAACCAACACCCTCCTCACCATACTTCCCTTCTCTGAATCTGCTTGTCTCCACTCAGCCCAAGTTGGACCCACCACCATATTCATTAATGCATTTTTAACTTCAACAAGGCGACACAACATGATGAACTTTGAGGCATACCTTTTCTCAACAACTTTCAACAACTCCAATTTGGAGTATTCTTGATATATTGCTTGAAATTGGTGGTGGTTGGTGATGAATTTTATAATCTCCCTAGCTTGCCCTATAAACGTAGTTTTAAAAGCCGGAACCGGTGACCAAACCGTCCTCCTAATAAATTGGGTTTCAAACAGAAACCAGTCAAATCAGGACTAGTCAGATCTCAATGAACCGATTTAAAAAAAAATACATTAAATAATTAATGTTTAATGAAAAAAACTATTTTTAAGATTTAAAACCATGATTCCAAGCCAATAGAGAGAAAATATGCAAATTTTGCTCATTTATATACCATGTAAAGGTGAATATATAAAAATTGCACTAAGTGAAATAAATATCATCGAAAAAATACATAATCAATGAGGCTCTAAATGGCCTATAAAGTCCAAAAATAATGCTACAAGCTATGAGGCCATTGGCTTACTACAAGACTACAAGTCTAGACTCTACACATGATCAATCATCAAATTCATCACCACTACTAGACATAGGATCATCATCAAGAGCTACATAGACATCATTTGGTTCAAAGTCTAAGGATGCCTCAGCCTCATTTGCAACCTCAGTAGCACTACCACCAATAAAAATAGAAGTGGACCTAATGGAAGCATGAGTTGGTCGAGTTGCACGAGTAGTGCCTTCCATTGGTTGTTTGTCTTTCCTTGATGCGGCTACTGATCCTGGTTCGATGGCACCACCAAATCTGCTTCATCGCCCACTAATGTCATGTCAATATCAAAATCAACATCAAACATAGGATCTTCAGTCTCCTCCACCCATTCTGATGTTGGATCAATATCGTCCAACATAATGGGATCTAGATCAAGTGTTTTGTTCATCAATTGGTTCTGCCTTAGTTGAAGATTGTATTGCACGAAGACAATATCATTTAACCATTTTTGTTCCAAACGGTTTCTCTTCTTAGTGTGTATGCGCTCAAAAACAGATCAATTGCGTTTACAACCTGAAGTGTTGCAAGTTTGGTTGAGGACTCTAATTTCAAACTTTTGCAATTGAGGGCATTGGTCGCCAAATGACTCCCACCAATGTGTTACAAAGAAAAAGACATTTACTTTTGAGGACATTGGTCATCAAAGACTCCCACCAATGTGCTGCAAAGAAAAAGACATTAATTAGTAACTTAGTTCATTTCATTACTTATTTACAAATGACAAGTATTTATAGATAATTTGAATTGTAAATTTGTAAACAATTTAACTTGAAAAAAACAAATTGGAATTGCTTACCTAGTTGATTGGGATCCACCTCTCTTGCCATCTTTGCCAAGTTTTTTCCAAAGGTACCAACTGCCATACTGAAAAGAGTAAGTTATTTATGTATTTCCAACTGGTCTGCATGGATAGGGACCATGCGCTCCAAGCAATCAATCAATCCAGCTCTGACCTCCCCATCCTGCAGATCTCCTAGCCAAGCTTTATAATGATACTTTGGGTTCAAAAAATACCCAACTGCATGTAGTTGATTGTTCCATCTGTTAACAATGATCTCCCATATACAGCCATATTTAGCTAACCTATCGTTGTAAGTTGCCCGTATTTGCTCCTTTTCCTGATACATAGCTTCATAAATGTAGCCCATGGCCAATTTTTCCCCATCCATCATCCTTAACACCTTAACAAGGGGCTCAGTAATTTTCACAAGCTTTGCAGATCTTTTCCAAAAATAATTATCAAACACTTTCTTTTTGGTGTCTTTGCCATCTTGTCTACAAGCCCACCAAGATTCAGTCCAATCATCAGAAGAAAACATTTTCTGCGGGTTTTTTTGTTGAGCATTGAGACATTGCAATGTAAGGAAGTGAATTGCAAATCTCGTAATTGCAGGCCTAACAAGCTCTTTGTCCCCAGTGTTTTTCCTCATAAGGCTCAATACCCGTGAGTGGTTGTAAATGTATTTGTAATGCACTTGGCATGGTCTACAATGTTTTTTTACCCACTCTACTTTGCCTATGTCCTCAAGGATAAGGTCTATGCAATGTGCAACACATGGAGTCCAAAATATGGTCCTATATTTGGATTAAAGCATCTTTTCAGCAAGAACATAGTTTGAGGCATTATCTGTGATGACTTGCACAACATTCTGCTCCCCCACTTCCAGAATAATGTCATCCAAAAGCGCAAATAGAAGGTTTGCATCCTTCACCTTATCAGATGCATCTCCTGATCTCAAAATCATGGTTCCTTGAGGGCAAGAAACAAAGAAATTAATGATAGTGCGATTATTTCCATCAGTTCATCCATTTGATATGATGGAACAACCTGTTTTGAGCCATGAATCTCTATACTTAGCCAAATACTCATTAATGGAAGAAATCTCTTTTTGTAAAAAAGCTCCCCTTAAGTCATGCATACTAGGGCCTTTGAAGCCCTTTCCTACAACTATAATAAAGTCCCCCATAGCTTGGTAATATGGTGGGCGACCAGCATTAAATGGGATATCTGCATCATACCACCATTTACCAATGTATTGATAAGAAGTTTCTTTGCATTGTTTTTTCAAATGTTGATCCAAAGTGGGTTGACGACTTGGCTGGGAGGAAGTGGGATTAGAAGAGGAAATGGTGGCAGAGGATGAGAGATAACTTTGGATGTTTGTTCTCTTTGTTCCTTTTGATTGTTAGCCAAGAAAAGGAGGAACATAGTGAAAGGGGTCATTGGTGGAAGGGATAGAAGAGGAGTCTTGAATCTCATAATCGTCATATCCAATCTCTTTCATGCCTTTTAATAATTCCCTCTTCCTTGCAATTTCATCTTGGATGGCCTTCTCCCTAGCATTATTCTCAAACTTTTCCAACTTGAAAAGGTATTCAGCCCTAAATTGATCTAACACTTCATTTGGTGCTTCACATGACTTTATTTAGCTTCTTATCCCAGCCAAGTGTTGTTTCGATATGAGAATACCCCCACCTCCAATAGATTTATGGCAAAATTTGCATGTCATTTTTCCATCAATCAAATCACAATGAGGCCATGCACTGTTCTTGGCTTTTGGAGCCATGTTGGCTTGAAATAATTAAAATTTGCAAAGAAATCTGCCATTTTAAAAAAATGTAGCTAAGAAAAATGGAAAACCAAAGCTAAATTTAGGGGAAAAATGCACATTGTAGCCTACAAAATTTGATACCACAGAACTAGAGATTTGATAGCATAGAACACAAAAAAATTTAATACATGGAGAGCAATGAAATGAGGAATTTTTCAAGTGAAAATCTTGACTTGGAAATGCAAACTAGCTGCCTTAGCCTCCTCTTGAAGATGCTTATTCCACTGGCAACACCAAACTATCTCCAAAATAGATCCAACTCCAATTCCAAGCCTCCAAGATGACTACTCCAGCAAAAGATCAACTCTCCAAGCTCCCAATCAAACTCACAAAAACTCCAAATGAGATGTGTGAGACAAATGAGAGGGGCAAGCTCCTTTTAAAAGCTTGGAGAGGGTGTTTTTGGAGGGAAACAACCCTTATTTTCCCTTCAAAACACCTCGAACCTTCATAAACCACACCATGTGGGTCCATCGCGGCCTTGGCAGTGAACTGACCGGTTTGATCATAAACCAACCGATTTCATCCTAAATCAGCCAGTTAGGACCACTTTTTATGAAATTTGGGTGAAGAGGAGGCTTGAATTGGGTTTTTGTGTCGGTTTGACCCGGTCAGCCAATGAACCGACCGGTTTGACCGGTTTCTAGTTCAAGTTGGCCGGTTTTTAAAACACTGCTTGTAACCTCCTTAATCCATTTTGCTTTTGCCTTAATCTCTTCTAAAATCATATTCAAATTGTGGAAAATGCAAGGAGTCCAAAATATGTGATTATATCTACTCTCAACAATCAAGCCTGCAACTTTGCAAATAGGTGCATTATCTGTGATAACTTGCACCTCATTTTCTGGCCCTACTTGTTCAATAGCAAAAATTAAAATATCAGCAATGAACTTACTATCCTTTATCTCACCCACACAATCTTCTGCTTTGATGAAATGACATTATTCAAAGGCCTGCCTCTTGTATCGGTCCAACCATCTGAGATAATGAAAACCCTGTACTACCCCATGAGTTACGAATTGGTTTCAAAACATCATCAAGAAGTTGCCTCTCTTTCTTCAACAAAATTGTTCTGACCAATGTTGCACGAAGTGCCCGCCCCCCCGGTTCCAAGCCCCGAAGCGGGTCCCATATGGAAGCGCCTAGGAAGCTTGGCCGGAAGCGCACTTCTGAAATTCTGAAGCGCCGCTTCCGAATTTTTTGCCACTTCCTGGAAATTCGGAAGCGTGGTACAGAAGTGCTGCTTCCAAGCCTCTGAAGCACGCTTCGTACAGCGCTTCGGACGTCGGAAGCGTGGTGCTTTGGAGGAGGAAGCGTACGCTTCCATACGCTTCCGGAAGAGGCCGCGCGCAAGGCAAAAATTCTTTTTTTTTTTTTAATTTATGTTAACTTAGCATAAAGGGGGTGGGTTAGGGTGAGGTTAGAGTGAGGTTAAGGTGAGAAATGAAGAGAATAAAGCCCCCATTCATTCCTCATTTTCTCACTTTGAGTTTATGAGAGTTGGAGAAGAGAAAAGAGGAGAGGAGAAGAAAAGAGAGGAGAAGAGAGGAGAGCTTGGAAGAGTGAAGGAGGAGGAGCTTGGAGCAAGAGCTTGGAGGACTTCATCTACAAGAGCTAAAGAGGTAAGTTCAAACCCCAAACTCCCCTATTTTTTTGTATTTTTCTCCTCCCTCTCCTACTCTTTCCCATTGTTTCTACTTGCTCCTTTATTTACAAGTTGTCCACCACCTATATCCATATTCCAAGATGGTGTTCTTTTGGCTTCTATGTATCATTCCACTGTTGGTTTTAATGATGGCAAAGGGGAATAAGAATAGAAGGGAAGAAACACAAGAGGACAGTGATCCCAATATCAGTGACCCAATGTATGATGAGGAGGAAGGGTTTGAAGATGAAGGGGATGAACTTGAAGGGGACACTCAAACACAAGATGGGAAAGCTACATTAACACCCATGTGGAACTATGTGACCAAACTTGATGGGGGAAAGAGTGGTGGATCTTACAGATTTGTGTGCCCTCATGGTTGTCATGGAGGAAAACCATATTGTGGTTCATATACCTGTGTGAGGAGGCATCTCTGTGGGGTGTTGGGCAGTGATGAAAAAAAGGGTCATGTGGGCGTACAAATTTGCCCAAACATTTCAACTGAAGAAAGAAGAAAATTTATCCAAGGAGGCTGCACAACAAAAAAACAAGAAACAAGAAACTCATTCTGAATCAAGTGCAACCTCTAAATTTGGTAGTTGCTCATCTCCTCATGGTACTTCTGAAAGCTCTGGAGGTAGAAGAACAATAGGGGATTTCCTTAATGTTGTTGGGAGGGATGATGTGGATGGAAAGATAGTCCGTTTTCTTTATGCTTGCGGTGTACCATTCAATGTGCTTCGCTCTCCCTATTGGCATGAAATGGTAAAGGCCATCAATGAAGCCCCAAAAGGATACAAGGCCCCCAACTATGAGAAAGCTAGAACAATGTTATTAGAAAGAGAAAAAACTAAGGTTCAAAGAGCTTTGACACGTTTTACAAATGAGTGGGTAGATTCTGGGGTATCCATTGTATCAAATGGGTGGACAAATATTAGAAACCAACATTTGATAAATGTTCTTGGTGTTTCTTCTAGTGTGCAGTATTTTATTACATGTCATGAACTCCTCCTCCATCACTGCATCTGCCAAACATGCAGATCTCGTATTTGAATCAATCAAAGATGTTGTTTCCAAATAATGTGGTTCAAGTGATCACAGGATAATGCCCAGCAAATTGTAACGGGCAACAGGAAAAATTATTGAGCGTACTTATCCACACATCTTTTGGTATGGGTGCCTGGTTCACACATTGAACCTTTTGATGCATGATATTGTGAAACACAAAGAATGTGGGTGGATTGCTGAGGTTTACAGGAGAGGGAAGCAGCTCATTAAATTCATCACAGGGCATACAAGGGTAAACTACTTCTATGGCACTTACTCCAAGTTGCAGTTGCTTAAAATTTCAAAGACAAGATTTGCTAGTTATTACCTCACCTTTAGGCGGCTAGTGAAGGTGAGACAAGCTTTAACTAATCTGGTGTGTGCTGATTCATGGGATGAAATTAACACTGACATAGATGGTGCTAATGCAGTCAAGGACACTGTTCTTGACAGTTACTTTTGTGCACAGGTTAAATATGTTTTGCAATTCACCAAACCAATTTATTACATGATCAAGTTTGCAGATTCAGATCGACCAGTAATTGGGGAGGTGTATGAGCAAATGGATAGCATGTTGGGGCAGATTAAAGACATTGTTGAGCCTAGAGATACCACCTTGTACAATTATATTCGTGCAGAGGTGGAAAACCGATGGGAAATGCTAAATGTTCCGTTGCATGCATTAGCATATGTTTTGACACCTAAATACTATCATCCATCATGGCTTTCAACACCAGCACCTGGGGGGGGAAGCAGGAGAAATCCACACCAAAATCAAGAGGTTCACAAAAAATATATGGCTACATTGAGTAAATTAATCCCTGATGAGGAGGCTGCATTGGTACGGAGACAGGTGAGCAACTATACGCTTAACACTGGTCCATTCGGGAGCATGCATGCAATTAAAGATCGAGAGACTTTTTCTTCTCTTGAGTGGTGGAACATGCATGGAGAGGGTACTCCACTTCTATAGGCTTTGGCATTGCGGGAGCTATCACAGGTGGTAAACACTTCTTCTGCAGAGAGGTGTTGGAGCTTTTATTCTTTCATCCAGAGTGTTAAAAGGAACAGGTTGAGTTTAGACTGCGCAGAGAGCTTGGTTTATGTTCATTACAGCTTGCGATTGTTGTCCCATTACTGTGAAGATGCAAAGTCTAATAAAGACTTGTTGATTTGGGACAAGAATCCAAAGGAGCCCAATTTGGAGGATGGAGTGTTGCGATTAGAGAAATTAGAGGATGCTCTTATCCATGTGTGTCCATTGTGGTATGAATTTTCCTTATAAAGCATTTCTCTAATTCATGTTTTTAATTTTTTTGTTAACTAGTGTTTTTTTTTGCATGAATTTTTTGAGCGATTTCAGGATGATGATGATGGTGTTGATATGCCACCCCCACCCCCATCTTGTCCCTTGGATCCTAGGTTCCATGGTTCAACACCAACAGCAAGGGGTTCTTCAGACTTCTTCTTCATCAGTTTCAGTGCCACAACTTCCACAGGCAACATCTTCTTCATTGCCACCACGTGGAGGCCCACCGCCACATTCTCTTCGTGGTGGAAGGAGGAGAGATTAGTAGATATATTCGCAATCTACTACTTTTTGTCATAGATTACTCATTAGACTTGTAGGCTTGTGAATTTGAATTTTGAACCTTTTTTGTCTTGGCGGTGACCAAGTGACATATTTTGTGAACATTATTATTTGAATTTTGGACATGACAAATGTTGACAGTTGCTCACTTGCTAGATAAATCATAATATGCTCTATGTTTTATGTTTTATAATATGCTTAAATGTTTTATGTTTTATAATATGCTTAAAAATTTGATGTATGTTTGTAATAGCTAGAATATAGATGATTCGTTGTACATACTAGTAACTACAATGGAATCATGGATGCCATATCTATCTTGATTTATGCAAAAAAATATGCATTGGTTTCAATGTCTTCTACAATTATTTGGTATTTGGGATGTTGTTTTGAGTATAAATGCAAAAAAAATAATATATATATAATATATATATATATAATATAACAGACGCTTCCGCGGACGCTTTGCCTCCTAGATTTTTGGAAAATGACGCTTCCGCGTCCCCGCTTCCAAAAAACGTCCCCGCTTCGTGCAACATTGGTTCTGACTTTTTCATCGTTTGGGCCCTTGTAATCTTGAAGAGCTTTGTTAATCGCTCTAACCAAATCCTGCCAATATGGGGATCGAACCACATTAAAGGGGATGCCACAAGCAAAGATAGCCCTTGCCACTCTTGAATTAGCTTCTTCTCCCCCTTGACTATCAAGCATTTTCAACAATATGTTGTCTTGAATTGAAGTTGATGGCTTTGATAACTCTGCTTCTACTTCTAGTGCCCTCCTCTTTCTTGCTTCCTGAACAATCCTTGGCTCAATGTTATCAGACATGAAAGGATTGCCCTCCTCTTTCTTGCTTCCTGAACAATCCTTGGCTCAATGTTATCAGACATGAAAGGATTGGTAGTGCACATGTCGATATTGCTTCTTTGATCCTTCAACCTTTGAGCATCATCGCTCTCTTTCTTGAATTTAGCCCTCACCTTTGCATTTTTGGTATGTGCACACACATCAATACCATTTATCTTTTCATGCAAAATGTGAGCCTTCACTCTTGTGTAAGATCCCTTGAAGGTCTTTTCATTTTTGCATAAATTTCACTTCCATTCCCATGTACCACCGAAACCCATCTGCTTCACTTTGGTAACATATTTCCATAGAGAATAATATTCTTCTTGTTTGGTTGCTTGAGTGGATTTAGGGGCACTTGAAACACAACTTTGAGAAGCCATGAATACTGCAAAATTACAATAATACAAAATGAAAAACTCACCCAATTTAGGGGCACGTGAAACACAACTTTGAGAAGCCATGAACGCTGCAAAATTAGGAAATGAAAAACTCACACAACTAGTTGTTGCCCATGCTCTTCCTCTTGTTGCCAACGCCCTTCCTCCTGTTGCCCACACTCCAAAACACAAATAAACTCCTTGTTGTTGTTATAGGAACCTCTTCTTGCAGAACAATGTGGGAGAAATGAGTGAATGACGAGACTTTTTAAAGAAAAAAAGAGACTAATAGGTTTTCTAGAGAATTCTATTTTTTTCTTCTACAGAATTCTATTGTAATTTTTTTTATTAAATTTAGCTAACAACCACATAAAAATTGGTTTATTAGTGTGTTTGGGTGTTGGATGGGGCCCACGCCCTTTTTTCACCCCTTGAATAGGCCGAAAAAGGCCAAAAAAAAATTAATCTTTGCTTTTTGACTGCCAAAAGTCAATTCGTAGCAGCTGAAATGCCGCTGACCGTAATTGACAACGTTTCAAAATCGTGAAACATCGTCCAGTACGGTTGGCGGTGTTACATTCCTGTTTCAACATTTCAGGCCCTCCCCGGTACTGGTATGCCACCATTTTTGGCATTTCCTGCAACATAATTCTGAAGGTAGAACTACGATTCTAGCAAGGTTCTTGCGTGATTTCAAAAAACACTCACACAGTTCCACAGGGCACCACTTTTTTTTGGGATTTTGGAACTACTATGTGAGGAAATGTGCTCCCCAGACACTCTGCTCCCTAAATTCTTCCTTGATGCTCCCTAATGGTAATGTTAAATTTTTAATGTAAAAGTGACATTCTCCTTTATCTTTCATTTTCGTCCATTTACTTCAATTTTTAACATTGCCATGAAATGACTTAGGATGTTTGAGAGTGGTTCTAACGTCATCGAACTTCATATGGATAAAATATAATTTCATATCCCATTCAAAATTCAGCAAACTTAACAGTTTCTAAGATTTCATGATCAATAGGATGGTGGCATTTCATTAGATTATATCATGTATGACAGTATGTGATTGTCATTTAATCAATAGCACCAAGCCTTATATGTACCCTAGTGTTCGTAGTGTTGATTGTTGAACTCCTTTGTCATGGCCTTAGCAAAACTGTACCCTTCACTCAAGTCAAAATCATTGATCATGCATGTTAAGAATTTTCTACCATATTTTAAGGCTTGGATTAGGTAGTTTGATCAAAATTGGACCATGTTGACTAATATCCCTAGAGAATTGAAGTAGAGGAAAAGGCTAGAAAAAAGGAGAAGAATCTAGATTCTAGATGGTTTATGTTCGAATAATTAATCATTAATGTACTATGGATGCCATTTCTATCTTGATTTGTCTACAATATGCATGCTTTGATATATTCTGCAAATAATTTGGCATTCTAGATGTTTCTTTAAATATAAATGCAATGATATATATATATATATTATATATATATATATATATAATATATATATAGAGAGAGAGAGAGAGAGAGAGAGAGAGAGAGAGAGAGATGCTTCTAGGACACTTCGCTTCCAAAAAATTCACGTGCTTCGTGCAACATCGGAAGCAACTTCCTTGGAGGAGATTAAGGAGGACATTGGAACCACCTACTTTGAGAAGGAAGCCCACCTATTAGAGCTCATTTTACTCTAAGAGTTGAATATGTGGCATGGACACTCATATTTTATTCACTGTTTGAATTGTCAACTCTTAGATGGTGGAAAGTGCTCATAACCTTGGAGACCTATTGCCAGACATTTTTGTGAAGTCCTTTTGGAAATATAGAGGTGCATTCTTGCTTATGTGTGTTGAAATATGTAACTAGGTTCAGTCTTCATAATGACATATGTAATCATGATTTTATTTATTTGATGTAATGGGAAAATTAATTTTATTATTGTTGATCTTGAGGCATGGATTTCAAGCTCAAGGAAATTTACTTTTAGGTCTAGCTCCCATTGTGAGCTCTTAGGATTTGTCATTGATTCATCAAGTCATTGTCATGTATGGGAGACCCTTTTGGGCAAGTTACATATTGTGTAAGAAAAAATTATTTGAGTCAATGTCAAGTCAAGGAACCATCCAAGACCTTGTCAAGATGCTACAATCAAGTCAGCCTAGCAAAAGATCATGTTGGCCTAAAGATAAAGACAAGTCGGCCTCAAACCATGAGAATGGAGCCTATATATAGGATTCAGCCTCACTCAAGTCAATCATTCATCCAAGCAAGCAAATAAAAGACAGAAGTGCGAGTTAGAATCCTCTTGGATAAGCGAAGTGTTGATTTGGGGTAGCATCGGATGTGCTCTAGCCATGAAAATTGGTGGAGAGTTTAAAGCACATGAGATCTCCAAGACCCAAAATGGTTTCGGCAGATTCAAACCAATTTGGAAGATATTAAAATAATTAATATTTTTAATGGAGTTTCTAAGTCTAAACTTAGGAAAAATAAAATATTAACGGGTATTAATATAAAACTGGGTTAGAAGGTTCCAAAAGTCATGTAACAAGCCAAATCTAATCTTAGCCATTGATTAGAGATTTAATCTCGGCTGTTGATGGACCAACGAGAAAAGTATAAAAGGAGGCTTGAGGGTCAGTTAGAGAACACACCAGAGTAATTAGTTATTCATTTTGCTAGAGCGGGGTTTTTAAGCAAAAGTGAATCAGTGATCAGAAGCGACGAGTAGTGAGTACGAGGCAGAGAGGCAGGGACAATACTAGGAGACCAACACAAAAGCAGAGAGAGCCAGCGAAACAGTCAGTCGAAGCTACGCAAAGCCTAGCAGAGGCAGCGTAGAACCCAAAGAGACTGCATCATCCACGTAGAGGACAGAGGGAGTGACGCAGAGGCTCCCAGAGGTTGCACAGTGCCTTAGAGGGCTAACGCAGAAAGTCCTGGGGCTAACGCAAGTCAGCAAGAGGCTGACACAGAGGCCAGAAGGGCTAGCGCTAAGCTTCAGTTGTGCCAGAGAGGGTTTCATGGGACAGGTTTTCTGAATACCTGTTTCCAGATATAGAGGCATTGCTGCTGTATATTTTTGTCTGTTGGGTGAGCCGATTTAGGCACCCAGTTGTACTTTGATAAACTGCATAATAATATAACCCTCTGAATAGCTTCACCGGTTTTCCCACATTGGGTTTTTCCGGGGACATTGGTCCAAAAATAATGGTGTCACTTGTGTGCTTGTTTTTCTTTCAGTTGATGATCCGTAGATGTTGATACTATACTTGTGTTTATTTTCAGTATTTACATAGTAAATAACTTGTTAAGTAATTAAACAAGTGGGAAGAAATAAACCAGATAGTACAGGAAGAATTTCTAACGAGTTAAACTTAGAAATTCCAGCACGAAGAAGAGAAGAAAGAAGACTAAGAAGTTTTGGATCTGTTTTGGGCCATTTTCTGTTCACACGTGCGAGGAGACTAGGATTTATCTTACTGCAGCAAGTCCGAAGGACAATCATCACAAGGGAGCTAAAACAAGACAAGGATGGAACCTATCTTGAAGGCCAAAGTCACAAGGAAGCTAACTCTAGTCAAGCGAAGGAGGAGGAGGGCTAAAAATGCCCTAAATTTTGTCACGCGTGGGAAGAATATAGTCAATTGCAGGAGTACGAGAATTTTAGGAAGGAAGGCCAAAAATTTCAGACTAGGGTTGCAGGGCCGAGAGCTAAGGACAAAAGAGAAGTTGACTTTGACTTGAAGCAAGAATTAACTTGGTCTTGGAGGGGTTGTTGGTCAAGGGTCTAGGTCTTGGAATTCGTCAATTGAAGATTCTATAAGAAGAAGAATTCTTGTGGGTTTTCCTCTCAAACTTGGAGAGGTTTTGGCCCTGGCTTATCACCTATATCTTGTGTCATTTGTGTCATTGTTATTTACGATTTGATAGTTGTTTGATCATAGAGAACATTAATAATAAACAAGAGAAAATAGAAGCCAACTAAGTGAAATAAAAATATATCACATGCAGTTATCAAGCAAGAGAAAGCACCTAATCTCACTGCCCTAGATTTTTCAACATGGTATCAGAGCTAAGGTAACAAGTCAAGGAAGGGCAGCTCAATGAAGGACACTCAAAGGTCGAGGCACTAGAAAATCATCAAGAGCTAAAGAATGAGGAGTATCAAGAGAAGGCATCAAAGAAAACATTGAATCTTCTAAAAATACTTACGGGCTTAATATGGGGTAATCAACAAAGGTTTGAGGCATATCTGATCCAGCAAAGTATTTTGTTGGAGGCAATTCACATTTCTGAGGCAGCCAAGATATATCTTTTGAGGCAGCAAAAATATACATTCTGAGGCAGTAAAGATGTGTCTTCTGCAGCAGCAAGTATATAATCTTCTGTGCTCGACCTCCAAACTTGTGTGATATTACATCACTGTTTCAAAAGTCTGCAGGCATATTTCAAATATTTAAAATAATCTGAATCCTTCAGCAAGAAGAGCGAAGAACTGTTTTGCATCTCCAAATCATCTGTAGCAACCACAGAGCCTAACTTCTAGGCATCCTCAGGAAGAATCTGATCTCCTCAGAAGGGCTGAAAACTTCAGATCACTGGTTGCAGAATTCAAACTTATGGTGAATCGAAGTTCTGTGGCACTAAAATTGCAGGCACCAATCATAAATACTTATATCACAATCAGGCATTCAAGAAGGCCAACCTTCCAAAGAAATTGCCTGATAATCATCTATACATTTTTATAAGCAGTTGAACCAAGGAACTACAGGCAGAGAATAAGTGCAACAAAAGAATCTTCATCATAAATTTCTGTTGCAAAGAAGTGTTGTAGCCATCAAGGTAGCAGAAAGGAGCTACAGTCATTTTATGTCTTAAAGAATCTGGTGGAGAAGGAGATCTCATCAGAAGTAATAAAGATCACATTATCCTTATGAAGTAATCATGGCATTCTAAAGAACTGAGCACTACAGGTATGTATCCATGAGGGTATGTATAATATTTCTTATTTCCAAGGGTCCATCATAAGATTCTTTAAGGGTTGAAGTTATAGGGTTGTATTTTGAACTATAAATGGCTCATAAGAAACCCTAATGATGAGAAAACCTAGTCTTAAAGAACTTGTTCCCTATGATTTGAGTTCTAGGGTTTGTTACAATTCTAGGACATGGGATAAAGTTATAAACCCTAGAATGACATGAAGAGAAAATAATATGATCTAGGGTTTGAACTTAAACCCTAGGATGACCTCTTGATTGCATAAAACCCTAGAAAGATAACTTGATATCTTGTTTTGGTATTGTATACTTTGCTTGGGGTGCTTGCCAATAAATATTGCAGGTACCAGAAGTAAAGGTGGATGGGCTAAGCTTTTGTTTTAACAAGCATGATAGGAGGGAACTATACACACCCTTGGGCACTATTCATGATGTTTGGATACCTGGAAGGGATAGAAGGTGGAAGACCTCTACCATGGTTTAAAAAATTACAGTCAGTAGAGTATGATAGCATACGATTGAAAGCAAGAGCTCATGACATCATTATGGGGATCTTGAAAGATAGCTGAAGTCCATGATAATCATCATTAAAAGGAAGTAACTCTTGGTAACCTTATAAGAAGCATTAGTACTTATGAGTAGAAGGAAGTCATCTAGTATAGAGCTCGTCATACATCATCGGAAAGGAGCATTTGTAGATAACAATAATTAGGATCCTCTGTTGGAATCCTCATTAGAAGATTCATCTCTTGGAAGAAGCAAATGTCTCGTTGAGAATTCCACTTTGGATGGAATTCATTATTTGAAAGAATGATGGTATGATGACAAAGGAATGTAGCATGTCAAGATAGTTGAAATACTCTCAATCAAATAAAACGAAGTTGCTGAAGGAAGCATAGATGACCAAAAGAAGAAAATAGGTATGCATGCATATGTTTAATGAATTCGGTCATGTCATCATATAGTTGCAGATAGCATGGATGAATACTCTACCTCATGAGTATGATCAAAGGAAAGGGATCTCTTCCATTGGAGGAATGCATGAAGGCATGATTCACATATTGACTAAATAAAATCAACATGATATGTCCTCATATGGAATATGAGGTGGTGGACAAAGATGAAGGAACTATAGATGGAAGTTCCTGGGGAGCAATATGTGAAGAAAGAAAGAAGAGATCATGAAATATTCAACTACGATCACGTAGAAAAGGAAATCAATGTTTGATGATTAGAAGAATTGACCATGACATCCCCAGAAAAGATATGAAGACTTTAATGTAGTCTGGAAGGAATGGAAAGCCTTAACATTGAATATCTTGGAAATGTGTTAATATATATTTGTAGGATCTTGATGTTACAACAACAGATGTCATGATGAAAAGATCATCACAAAGATAATTTTGATTTAATGTTCATTCCTGATTTTTGAACAATATCTGGATGGGCGAATGCAAGGCTACCAAAGGAAGAGTTGTAGATGTCATCTACAACTGATACTCATGTGGTAGGATGAAAGATCCTAAAGGAAACATGATGTGAAGAAGGTATAAAGGAAGTCCACATATGGACTGATGGATCACTTTCTGATGAAATGAAGGATGACATGACTGACATGATTCATAAATGAAAGTGATGGATGGTTTGTGCCCTACAAAGAAGCCCCAAAGATGAAGGCTCCATAACAAAGAAGATGACATTCATGGAGCCCCTCACGCAGCTAATTGTCCCATAATCTCCACCTAGAAGAGCTGTTGGAAGCAAGTCCCTAGATAAGAGGGAGCTCGAGTACATTCCTTTTATAGGAATGGGTACATTTCTTTGATGGAAATGGATATATCCTCCCTAATTGAGAGGGAAAGATAGACACATCATTCTTGTTTTCACTTTGGAAGAAAGAATGGAGGATTGGGTAAGTATCTGGCATCCAATACTCTTTGAGGATTTGGTAAGGCATCCAAGATAAGAGTAGTTGTAGAGGACCGATATTCTTTGAGCATTGGGAATCAAAGATAAGGATACCCATGGTGGAACATACTTTGAGAGAACCCGGGTGGAGTATAGAGAGACAATGATGATGGTGTCTATAAATCATTGTTCTCGCTAGCATTGTGCTCTGGTCTTGTGGAGAGAGAGAGTTGTTAGTTAAGGCCTTGCTATGTGACAATGTTGGATGATATGATGCTATACAGATGGCTTACAAATCCGACTCTTCTTATGAGAATTCTTTAGATTGAGAATGTCCAAGTACCTTGTATGGATTATCAATGCCTTCCTAGTTAAGAGGGAGAGTTTAAATGTGTAACTAGGTTCGTCATTCATAATGACATACATAATCATGATTTTATGTATTTGATGTGAGAAAAATAAATTTATTATTGTTGATCTTGAGGCATGGATTTCATGCTCAAGGAAATTTATTTTTAGGTCTAGCTCCCATTGTGAGTTCTTAGGATTTGTCATTGAGTCATCAAGTCATTGTCATGTACGACAGACCCTTTTGGGCAATTTACATAGTGTGTAAGAAAAAATTATTTGAGTCAATGTCAAGTCAAGGAACCCTCCAAGACCTTGTCAAGGTGCTACAATCAAGTCGACCTAGCAAAAGATCATGTCAGCCTAAAGATAAAGACAAGTCGGCCTCAAAGCATGAGAGTGAAGCCTATATATAGAGGACCCAACCTCACTCAAGTCAATCATTCATCCAAGGAAGCAAATAAAGACAAAAGTGCGAGTTAGAAGCCTCTTGGATATGCGAAGAAGAGAAGAAAGAACACTGAGAAGTTTTGGATCTGTTTTGGGCCATTTTCTATTCACAAGTGCGAGGAGACTAGGGTTTATCTCACTACAGCAAATCCGAAGTATTAGTCATCACAAGGGAGCCGTAAGAAGATAAGGAAGCAATCTATCTTGAAGGTTGAAGTCCCAAGGAAGCTAACTCTAGCCAAGTGAAGGAGGAGGAATAAAATTGCCCTAAATTTTGTCACATGTGGGAAGAATATAGTCAATTGCAAGAGGCCGAGAATTTCAGGAAGAAATGTCAAAAATTTCAAACTAGGGTAGCAAGGCCAAGAGAGAAGTTGACTTTGTGCAACACATACACTCAGCATTAGACAACAAATGTATATATTTTATTAATAAGCTTGAATTATTTATAGTGTTGGAGGCCCTGGCTTAAATACAACCTTGGGTGCCTCTTAGTGAATGGATCATGCCCTTTGCCTAATTAACTAATAGTTATAGATTAACTTTTACATAACATTGCCTCCCTCTTGAAAAGATGCTTATTCCTCAAAGCATACATAACGATGGGTGATGTTGACGAAACGCTTGTCTCCCAAGAAGCTTCTTCTTCTGGTAAGTCCTTCTACTTTGTTAACACTCAGTAATTTTCTGAGGTTCCAGAAGAAAATCACCAAGGTAACCACAAACCAACTTTGGAAGCTGGGATCTAGCCCTATCAGCTTCAGAGAGGGGTCTCTCTGTAAGATTTAACTTTGTTTGATTGAATATTAGGCTAGTTATGAAGTTTGGGGTTTGATTTGCATTTGAATCATTGGTTGATAACTAGATTATGTAATGACCAAAAGTCGTATACGCAACGGAAATATTAAAATACTTCTTAGTCAAAGACATGCATCGTAGGCTAGTAATTGTAGTTGTATATTGAATAAAAGAATTGATGTAGGATGAGAACAAATGAGAATGAGGATCCTGTATATATAGCCAGGTAAGTACCCTTTCACAAATAGGCATGTATCTAAGACATGCCTTTTCATTATTAACTAACTAACCATTAGTTAATTTACTTTTATTTATTATTATATTTATATTATTATGATTATTATTTATTATTTATTATCTATTTTTATTTATTTTTTACATAATTTATGTTCATAACATTGCCTTCTCCTTCAAAAAGCTTTGTCCTCAAAGCTTGTTGATGAAAGGGCTTGATCTCTTTTCTACTATGAATGTCTTCTACTTGATATCTTTTTTTTGCTACGAATGTCTTCTTGTCTTCGAACAATCATCTTTGTCGATACAAGTACATATGATCGTTGGAGTGATATATAAAATTGTCTTACTGAGAATGGATAGGACCATCCTAGATTAACCTTCTATGGAATCTTCTGATCACTGGAATTTTGTAACAAATTGTTATCAGTAGACTGAATTGAGCTCACTTCAATATTCTTTGTAACATAAGTTTGTTGTTTATGTTCTGAGTGATACAGATTTGTAGATTGATTAAGGTGTCTACTCTTGTGATTCGGATGTAGATAAGGAGTTTGTCTTGTTTGAACTTCCTTTAACGTTTTTATGACAATTTTCTGATTTCCATTAAGCATTGTTGTTGTTGACTTAACTACTGAATCCTTATTTGAGGTGTCCTCTATTTGAACGACAACCTCTGAGTACGTTTTTACTTCAATAGGGTTTGGATTTGCTTGAACTGCAAGATTAGTTGTCTTGAACTCTGTTTCTTTAATTTGGACTGCTACATCTGAAGATTTTGATGCTTCCTTTATGACAAGTTCTTTGAACCTATTCGCCAATGACTTCTTTTCATCCTTAAGTTTTTTAATTTGTTTGAGCATATTTTGATTATAATTTTTGAGACCTAAGAATTCCTTATTCTCTAAGTCAACTTTATTTTAGCTTTCACGCTTCTCGTCTTTTAAACACTTGATTTGTTCTACTAATGTATGGTTAAGGCTCTTTAAACGTAAATTTTCTTCTTCTTGTCTAATAAATGCTACTTGAGTTCTTTCTTTGATGTTTTAGCTTTCTTGACTTGTTCAAGCAGCTTTTCTTGGAGATCTCTGAGGTGTGAAATTTCTTTATCCTTGCTGCAGATGACTTCTTCAAACTCTTTTTGCTTCATTGATATAGTTTTTTCGTTATCTTGAAACATCAAATCTGAGATATCCTTAAGGTCTTCTAATGAAGATTTTATTGATTTTGATTTACTTGTTATGTCTCGAAACATGACCATCTCCCTTTATAAGGAAACGTCAAAACTTGTTTCTTTATGTTTAACATGAATGTACCCAAATCCTTAAACCATAGTTTAAAACATTGTGAAACACGCATATGGATTTCCAAATGAATTAATTCAATGATGAGCAAGCAAAAGCTCAATAATAATACAGAGATATTTACAGTAAATAGAAACATGAAGTTTCTATTTAGTAAATAGAATCAATCAGTTTCATCAAGGAAACTGCTAAAAAAGAAAAAATAGCAACAGCTAAAAGAATGAGCATTAAATACTAAAAAAAGGATAATAGGATTATTCTAATAACCTCCCTTAATGCTCAATCTATTTACAACACCAATAGACCCTCTGAATTTTACAAATTTATCAGGACCAAGAGGCTTGGTGAAGATGTCTGCAGGCTACTCTGTTGTGGGAACATATCGCAACTGAACGGATCCATCTTCAACAAGCTGGCGAATGTAGTGACAATGAGTTTCCACATGCTTTGTGCATTCATGAAAGACTGGATTCTTGGCAAGTTTGAGCACTCCCTGATTGTCACAAAACAAAGAAGTAGGACCTGTTTGAGAAACATGCATATCCTCAAGCATACGTCGAAGCCAAACTGCCTCACAGGCTACCTTAACTGCTCCCCGATACTCTGCTTCTATTGAGGAGAGAGCCACTGCCTGCTACTTCTTACTAGTCCAGGTAACAGCACCAGATCCTAGACTAAACACATACCCAGCTGTAGATTTACGGTCATCAACCGAACCGGCCCAGTCAGAATCTGTGTAACCACTAAGTATAGGATCGAAACTTTGAGTGTATAGGAGTCCATAATCAGAAGTGCCATGCACATATCATAGCACACGCTTTGCGGCTATCCAATGATCAGCTTTAGGAGCTGACATGAAGCGGGAAATGTAGCTCACTGCAAAACTGATGTCAGGTCTGGTGGCAGTAAGATAGATAAGACTGCCCACTAATTGTCTGAATAAAGTCTCATCCACAAGAGGAGAGGATGACTGAGCTGAAAGTTTGAGCCCTGGTTCCATAGGAGACGTGGCTGGTTTGCAATCCTGCATTATGAACCTGTCCTCAAGATTTTTGGCATACTTGGACTGAGAGAGAAAGATGTGATTCTCAGTCTGCCAAACTTCAACCCCCAGACAGTAATGAAAAGTCCCAAGTCTGTCATATCAAATTCTGCATAATATTGTTTATCCCATGGATCAAAATGAGAAGAGCTGCCAGTAATGATAGGTACTAAAGACAAACCACAAACAAGATATCATCACCAGTATGCTTGATATATAGATTTCATCAGCTGGGCTCCGCTGAAAGCCTAGATCTGCAGGACGACAATATTACCAAGCCCGAGGAGCTTGTTTCAATCCATAGAGAGCTTTAGCTAATCTACACACTTTCTATTCTTGACCGGCAATCTTGAATCCTGGAGGTTGTGTCATGTAGACTTCTTCCTGTAAGTCACCATTTAGGAAAGCACTCTTTACATCCACCTGATGAACTTTCCAATTGAATTGAGCTGCTAGGGCAAGGACAAGCCGTATGGTACTCATCTTGGTTGTAGGAGCAAAAGTCTCCTCATAGTCGATGCCTTCCTTCTGTGAGAATCCTCGAGCCACAAGACGAGCTTTATACTTGTCTAGAGTTCCATCGGCTTTGTATTTAACTTTATATACCCATTTGCAACTAATGGGCTTTTTCCCTTCAAGAAGATCAGAAGGGGTCCAAGTGTGATTTTTCTGAAGACTCTGGAATTCAGCGTCCATAGCCTATTCCCACTCAGATGTACCCTTAGCCTCTGAGTAAGTTTGAGGCTCAAAGATACTGTGTAGGTTAGCCATAAGAGCAAAGTTTACTGTAGACTGTTGTTTTCTCTTATGTCTAGAAGTTCGTCCTTCAAGGAGTTCATCATCCCGAAGATCACCAATGGTTTTAGCCCACCATTTGGGCCGAAGAGTAGAGGAACCAATATCAGGAGGAGAAGGAGAAGATTCAAGAGAAATAGGAGCAGCAAGAGAAGGGTTCTTTTCCGGAGGAAGCTCAGGCAGTGTATTATCAAACACTGATGCTACATCATCCCTCCCATCAAGTGGACCTACCGGAAGAAGAACATTGTGAGGCTGATCCATAGAACACTGCTCAGAAGAAGAAGACTGAAAGAATCCTCTGTCTTCATCAAATACCACATCCCGACTGAAGCTAAGACGACCAGTGGCTATATCTATTAGTCTATAGGCCTTGTGATGATCACTGTACCCTGTCATCATGAGATTCTGGCTTTTGGAATCCAACTTAGAGGGCTTAGCAGCTGGAATCCAAACATATGCAATTGAGCCAAATACTTTGAGGTGACTGATCTTAGGCTTACAGCCAGACCACACCTCTTCGGGAGTCTTCCCCTTAACAGCTTGAGTGGGTGATCTGTTAAGAAGATAAACAGCAGTAAAGACTGCTTCAGCCCAGAATTTGTTTGGAACACTCTTGTGTTGTAACATGGAGCAAGCCCTTTCAACAACCGTGCAGTTGCGGCGTTCAACAACACTGTTCTGCTGAGGAGTGTAGGGTGTAGTGAACTGGCGTTTTATGCCATGAGTATCACAGAAGTTAGAAAAAGCAGAAGAACAAAATTCCCCCCCGTTATCTGTCCTAAGAGTCATGATATTACAGCCAGACTCTTTTTCAACTAAGGTTTTAAACTTCTGAAATATACTAAATGCATCAGATTTATATTTTAGAAAATATAGCCACATCTTTCTACTGAAATCATCTACAATAAGCAAAAAATATTTGCAAGCAGTGATAGAAGATGTATTCATAGGACCACAAATATCAACATGAATTAACTGGAGTACCTTAGATGCGAGCCAAGATCTCCATTCGTGAATGAAGAACGATGTTGTTTGCCAGCTTGACAAGCGTCGCATACGCCCAACTGCTGAGTGTGAATATCAGGTAACCCTGACACAAGTCCTTCCCAAGAAAGCTGAGAGAGATACTGCATGTTTAGGTGCCCATATCGCTGATGCCATAGAGTGTTGATGGGAGAAATACGAGCTGCTAGAGCCACTTCCGGAGAATCACAAGTGTCAAGAAGCCTGTATAAACCATGATCTTCTAGGCCAACAGCAACTGTAAGACTAGTCTCCCTGTCGATAATAGAGCATTTGTGCGCACTGAACACTACATCAAGCTGAGGAGAGTTCCTCATAATCTGACTGACAAACAGCAGATTAATTTCCATACCAGGAACATAGTACACATTCAGGAAGATGAGTGTGCGCCCACCACTGTGTATTGTTCACCTCCGCCAAATACCACGGAATCACTGAAAGGTGAGAAGTCAATAAACCAGTCACGCCTGTGAGAGAAATGGCGTGATGCACCAGATTCAATGTACCAGGCAGAAGATGGAACATGATCTGAAGACCTTTTAGTCATAAAGGCATAGAAGGCAGAATATGTCTGCTCAGAATGTTCTGCAACATTTGTTGTCTGATGGAGCCCTCCCTGTTTCTTCTGTTCAGAAGCAATCCTTTGTCGGCAATCTTTCTTTATGTGCCAAACTTGTGACAATAATTACACTGCACATTTTTCTTCCTAGTAGGATCAAAAGGCTGAGAAGAACCTTTCTGCTGAAAGTACTGAGAGGACTGATATTTGGCAGCAAAAGCATTTTCTGAGGAGGCTGATGTTGCACTACTACCAAACTGTTGTTTCCAACGATCCTGCTGCATGAGTTTGGTGCATAACTCTGGAAACTTCAGATCGACATTAGTGGTGGTAATGTTCAGTGTTTCTATGAAGTACTCATAAGATTTTGGTAGACTTTTCAGAGTGATGACTACCATATCTTCTTCCTCCATGGTGCGACCAATGGCTTCGAGCTGATCTCGAATGTCTTTAATCTTGTTGAGATGTTCCTGTAAAGATATATGTTCGTCCATCATGATGGAGAACAACTGATTTTTGAGAAAGAAATCTCTGCTCTTGTCAGATGTCTCGTGCAGTTCTTTCAACTGTTGCCAAATCTCGGCAGATGTCTTGCAGGAAGGAATCTGCGATAACTGATCATCAGCCACAGAGAGATTGAGAAGCATAACAACCTCTCAATTTCGATCATCAAACTTATCTTGATCGGTACCAGCTGTACTGGGACGAGTTTCTTTGCCCAAAATGAGCTGATCAAGACGCCTGTATTCAAAGATGGTCAACATTCTTTGTTTCCAGATGTTATAATTGCTGCCATTAAAGCATTGATTGCCTTCTAACATCAGATTGGTGAGGGAGGCCATCTGCACGTTTCCGGAAGGCTGATCCAGACAAAATCTGATAGGTGCTAGAAACAAAAAAACTGACTCGAAGAAAATCGAGGTATGGAAAACGATGCACCGGAATTAGAATTTCGGTTCTGAATCCGAAATACACCGGAATAACCCACAAGTTGTCCACGGAACAAAATCTTCGCTTAACACCGGAACACGTACAGCGCTGCTTAACACAAGGACCAGAAGATGCCGAATAGACTGCTAAAGTGGACTGATTATGGCATAAAAATGTGTTGACTATGGTTTGACTTGTCACGTAAAGATGTGATGCCTGTCACTGAATTGCGGAAGAGAGCCTGTTATGTCGAGACACGAACTAGGGAATCAAAGCAGCGAGAATTTTGAGCCACCTATATGAACTGTGAACAAAATGGCTAAATGTCTAATGAATGGCCAATGGCAAACGACCGCACAGCAGCACCGTGGAAATGACGCGATCAAACCAGCTAAAAAAAATATGTGAACGGCTGTCTGTCAAATTTTCTACAATAGTCTCGACGGATGTCTCATCCTCCTTGGTCAGTTTGCTCGCTACTTTGACAGCGGCGACCTCTGCTACAGCTTCCGTGGGAGGAGCTTCGGCTTCCACGTCCTCGGCAATGAACGTAGATGTCTTCTGTAGTATTATACGTAACGGGCCCCAGTACTAGCATTGTGCCGATGATCTGCTTTGAATAACAATATGCAGGGGCAGACAAATTTATAGAAAAAAAAATTAACTTTCGGTCAAAGTGTCAGTGTCGTCGTCGTTTCATGCCCGAAGAACCCAATTCCACTGAATCCACGAGCCAAATCGAATTGCTCACCCTGAAATATCCGGTCTCCGTCCACTAGAGAACATGCATGCATACAATGAAAATTCGATGATGTAGCTACCTGGAAAACGATAGAGAACTTTGAACGCAGAGAAGACGCAGAACGTGTCCGCAAAAAAATCGCAGAGCTCAGATCGCGATTCAGATAGTATAAAAATGGAGACCTCCCGATTCTTTTGCCCAGTGATGGAATTGTTGGGTAGATTCAGCTATTTTTGAGAAAAAAATAGTAGAAAGCCGATTGGCTGGAGCTTTGTCAAAACACGGGGAGCTTTTGTTCGCCACTGAATGGCGTTGTCGAAAAAAATGAACAGCAAATCAGCCGCGGTCCGATCTATCGAGCAACAATTGCGTATTGGGAAATCTGGTAAACAGTTGACGGATGACTACAATCCAGACTAACGCAGTGCCACCAAAAAGATCAAGTGATTTGAAATCAAGAAATGGAATGTTGTTCTCACTGTCGAGGGGTTTTACAGCAAATTCAAAGAAAACAGAGAGCAACCTCGAAAAAATATTTTAACATAGCTGAAAAATTATTTCGAAGAAAAAATACCAAGCTCTGATACCATAAAACAGTGCGAAACACGCATATGGATTTCCAAATGAATTAATTCAATGATGAGCAAGCTAAAGCTCAATAATAATACAGAGATATTTACAGTAAATAGAAACATCAAGTTTCTATTTAGTAAATAGAATCAATCAGTTTCATCAAGGAAACTGCTAAAAAAGAAAAAATAGCAACAGCTAAAAGAATGAGCATTAAATACTAAAAAAGGGATAATAGGATTATTCTAATACAGTTGACCAAGTATGATGTCAGTGTTTTTATCCATCCTTACAACATGAAATTGAAATATGTAGTCATAATGACCTATTGTCACTTGTAGATCACTAATTTTATACTCGTTTTGGTCAAAAATGTTTTTCTTTACACCAATGCTTAGCTCTCGAATTAATAATTGATTTGCCAAGTTGATATTGATATAGTTTTTATCATTGCTTCGGCTGATGGCAACATTAATTTCTCTTCCTTTGATACTTCTTTTTAATGTAATTACTCTGTGATCTGTAACTGAAAGACCATTATAGGAAAACCTTTCTTCCTTTGTCATTTTAGAATTGAGCTCCATCATTTTTTTTCAATGATTGATCCCATTTGTTTTGTTGAGATGACTTAAAGTATTATATTTAAAGTTTCTTTGGACTTTGTACTTCAAGCCTCCTTTAAAATTGTCTTTTTAATATATATTTTTTTGTAATTCTTCAAAACTCTTTTAATCCACTTTTCTATTATCCTTAATATTTCAAAACTCCTTTGTATTCTTTTTATATAATTCTACTTGCTTTTTTTTCCTTTTGTACTTTAAAAACAATATTTAAATATTGTTTCAATTGACTTCTTTTAAATATCTTATTGTCCTTTGTATTTTTTTTAAATTTCATATAACTCTTTAGACTTTAATTCAACTTCAGTCTAATGCAAACTCTTAATTGATATTTTCTCCTTACATAATCTTTTATAATAATACCTTGAACATATATTTTATAATATCCACTAAAGGTGAATAGCCACGTTTCAGTTGTAACTTTTCAAAAAGAAAAAAAATATTATAAATAAAAGATATATAAAGAGAAGTATTATATTATAAAGGGGTATTTAAAGAAAAATTCAACTTCAGTCTAATGCAACTCTTAAATGAATATTTCTCTCCTTACATAACTTTTTATAATAAATACCCTGTATATATTTCAATAATTTTATGACTTGAATTTTTCTTTAAATACCCCTTTATAATATAATACTTCTCTTTATATATCTTTTATTTATAATATTTTTTTTCTTTTTGAAAAGTTACAACTGAAACGTGGCTATTCACCTTTAGTGGATATTATAAAATATATGTTCAGTCACCTTTAGTGGATATCATAAAATATATGTTCACTTATGTACTTTTGACTCAGTTAATGTTCTCCACATAAAAAGAAAAACTTACCATTCATCTAAAGAAATTTTTCATTCCCTTTGTTTTTCTTTTACTTTTTAAATACCATGGGCAATTACCATGGGTTGGTTTTAACATTCCACATAAAAACTAAAACTTACCATTCACATAAAGAGATTTTGTATTCCTTTTGTATTTCTTTTACTTTTAAAATACCATGGGCAATTACCATGGGTTGGTTTCTAAAACCTCCATTAACGTTTTCCACGTAAAAGTAAACTTACCATTCGCATAAAGAGATTTTGTATTCCTTTTGTTTTTCTTTTACTTTTAAAATACCATGGGCAATTACCATGGGTTTCTAAAACCACAGGCTTGACAACCACTTAATGAAGAATCAAGATAATATTATTTACTTCCCTCTTAACTTTATCATGCACTTTTTATCAATAATGTAGAACATTTTTATATATAGGAATGTTCTCCTTCAAAATTTACATCGGACTATATTTATTTATTTATTTTTTTAAATCTTCTTTATTTTTTTAATATTTATATGTACTTCTTTTAATTTATGTTTTTTCTTTGACTATCATATTTTTTTCCTCCTTTTTTTGTTTTTGTTTAATGGCCAAAGCCTTAAATGACGAAACCGGTGGAATGGAGAATCTCCAAGACTGGTGTAGCAAAGACGACAATAAAGTTGACCATAGGTTGATGGCCAAAGGCCGGATTAGATGTAGCTCTGAAACCAATGTAACGACCAAAAGTCATATTCGCAGCGGAAATATTAAAATACTTCGTAGACAAAGACATGCATCATAGGATAGTAATTGTAATTGTATATTGAATAAAAGAATTCATGTAAGATGAGTACAAATGAGAATGAGGGTCCTGTATATATAGCCAAGTAAGTACCCTTTCACAAACAGAGACATGCCTTTTCATTATTAACTAACTAACCATTAGTTAATTTACTTTTATTTATTATTATATTTATATTATTATGATTATTATTTATTATCTATTTTTATTTATTCTTACATAATTTATGTTCATAACAGATTACCATTGGGCTATGGAGTCTATTACATAAAATACAGATTAACAACAATGTTTATAGATAGATCTCACACGGCAGGGTAGCCAAACTGAATGGATTCTTTAAAGTCTGTGTCATGTGAAATGGAGAAGGAAGAACAGATTTAAGGTTCACTTTAAATATAAAGCATTATTACCTGAATTCTATATTTAAAGATCAGAAGAAAACGTTGAAATTATTCGTGGCCGGGTGCAGAGTGTAGATTTAAACAAATTTTGCCCTTTAAGGCAGATAGATGCACCTCACCAACAACTCGACAAAAGAATCCCGTGAAAGAGCTTCTGTATTACTAGTAATTTGCTGATGATGAAGTATTTATAATTAATTTACAAAAAATATCCTGTCAAAATGAATAGGATGTATCTACAAAAAAAAAAAACTAAATCAAGCTACCTTATTACAATGATATCAGGGAAATTCGAACTGTCTGAAGTGGTGGCACTGAATTGGTGGACTAGTTGGCTATCTAGCACTCAAATTCTGCCTGTGCTGTAACGTTGAGTTGTGCCCCCGAAACTACCTTTTACTCCAATCACTCACAAATTTTATCCCAACGTTGTTCACTCAGGATATTCATCTTTACCAACTTTCTGTACACTTCGTTGACTTCAGTAAACTTGGACACTGTGGGCCGGGTGATGAATAGATTTGGAATTGCATACTGAATGTCGAGATCGTATGACAATGCTTCCAAGAATGCCTTTCTTATCATATTGAATCTTCCCACTGTATCCTTTGAACTGTCTCTTGCCTTGGTCATAACCTTCTCACTGTAATTTGACCACATGTTGAGTTTGTCATTAATAACTAGCAAGTTTGGAAGTCCTTTCTTATAGAGAGGCTCCAGCTTGGCAAAGAATTTCTGTATACTAGTGTTCATGATTCGACCCTTCTCTTCAAGCTGTCTCATAAAATTTCATTTTGTCAACACTTTCCTGACTTCCAAAATCGTTTCAATTTTGTCTTCAATTTCCATCTCTTCCAATTCTTGATTGTTCTTGGAGTTGAGAAATTTGATAAGCTCAGTGGCTTCATTGGGTTTATCTCCCAGTTGCTTCCTAACCTGCTCGATGGCTTCATTGGACCGTTCAATCAACTCCTGTTGCTCAAAAATAATTTGGATTGAAGGCCAAATGTCCTCAATGTCTTCATTGATCCTTGGAACCTACTGGCCACTAAGTAAACAAGTTGTTGGATAGATAAACTGATCGATGAAGTCTGTGAAGCAGAATTCCTATGATTGTCTTCTGATTAAGGAAGTCCAGAAGACAACCGACTGCGACTCTCCTTGTTGATCAAGCCTCTGCACTGCAAATGGAAAATTATCTGTTTGAAAAAAAATAAACATATACATGAGAATTGAAGGATATATAAACATTCCTTTTGTTAAAAACTGAAGGAATTGTTCATGAATTACATTTGCTAAGAAGTGACCATAGTCAAAGGTGACTGATAGTCCTTCTGAAGAAAGGGTGGATAGAAAGCCTAGAATAGGCTCATCTACCCATTCATCTGAATAATAACCAAGAATGAATGACAAGACAAAGATAATCTATCTGGTCCTTTGAGGGAAAATAGAAGAGGGATATGGGGGATTTTTCTAAGGGAGTTGAGAGTCTTCGGGGAGGAAAATTTCAAAAATTGTAGCTCTCTGGGGGAATGTTAATTTTTGATAAATTTCTCTGAGAGCTTCAAGGGAAAAAGGGGTGAGGGAATCACTGTGGGGGAGCTGCAGCATTTGGTTTATGCTATCAGCTGTAATGGTGAAGAGAATTTCACCATTTGGGGAAATAATAGCCCTTCTACTTGAAAGGTAAGAGGCTTGGCATTTTAAAAAGAATTCAGGAAAATGATAGGTTGGGGGAAAACAAACAGAGGAAGTGTAGATTGCCCAAGGTTTATTTCATCAGATTGATCAAGGAAGTTATCCCGAAACCAATATCGTAAATCAAAGAGGTCGAATTCACACTGTTTCGGCAATATTGTAGTCTTTGTCAGCAAGCAAAATATGGTGTAAGTCGACAGGGGCAGTGAGCATAGGATTCATTATAGGGGCGACCTTGGGTGCCATTGTAGTAGAAGAACGAAAGGGGAAGGAGGCTACAGAAGGAATGGGCAGTAAGTTTCAATAATTGAGGGGAATTCGGTGGCAACGCCTTTGTAAATTGATCAGAGACAAGCGATGGGAATGCTATTGTGAAATTAGAGCACACAGTGGTGGAAGCAATACTCAATGAGTGAGGAAGTAAAGGTGTAATCGCAGAGGCAAATTCAATTTTTATTACCCGCAGACTGGGCTTAACCATTGGATTAATGTCTTGTTATGGCATTAATTTTTGTAATGGCGTAAGTGCATGGAAAGAATCTTAATGGTGGGTGAAACGGCCACAGACATGGCAGTTGAGGATTGGTGGGCGAATGGCACGGGACTATTGGCAAGAGTGACAGGAGAAGGGACATGGGGTGATGCGAATGGTAGCTGAGATGGGATGTGGAGGCGACAATTGGTGGGAAGGCGGGTTGCGGCAAGAGGCGAAACAACTTTTGGAGGGGGGTTAGGCGATATCCGGTAACTAAAGGGGGGGCGGGGGGCGTCCGAAATCCTATGGTGTTGACATGTAGGGTGGGAAACTGCTTTTCAGACCCCCCCTGCTGTTAAACATTATCACTGCGGGGGGGTTTGAAAATGTTCATGGGCCATCAAATTAGTTTAGGGGATGACTGGGGATCGCGAAATGGGGGGTTAACGCCGGTGGGCCTCACAACATTATTTTGGGCGCATGCATAATATACCAAAGTCCAAACTTTGGATAATGAACCATTTAGACAATTACATCGCAAACTTTTACCTTCCTATCCTAATGCTTTTTTAAAGCAAATAAGGGTGCATTTAAATGTGCAAACCCTGTCAATTTTTCCATTAAAGAGATTAAGAATATTTATTTCATCTCACTAAAATAATCTACTCAACTAAATTAATCCAGATTAAACAGTTGGATTAACCTTATTCACCTATTCTACCTATCTAATATTAGCCAAGATTACACTGTTTGGCTAATTTATTCTCTAATCTAATTAAAATAAATTGAAACCAACTTGAACATGCGTAAATTGTATGTTTCAAGCAAAAAGGGATTGAGACATTTAAACAAGCTACACTCAATTTTATGAATTTATTCTTTACAAAGCTAGAAGGCTAGTAGTGGCACTTAAACTAACATCACTTTCACATTTATTCATTTTTTTGTGGGGTTCATTTATCATTTCTTTTCTTTTTCCTTTTGTTCTATTTTTTGTATTTATACCCTCTTTTCATTTTTTATTTTCATTTTTCTATCATTTTGGAAATCATTTGCAAAAAGCAGTGTTATTTACAATTTGAAATATTGAAAGCAATTATTCAATAATCATTTGATCCTATAAATTATAGGACTCTAACCGTGGCTCCAGCTGGGGATGGCACTTCCTGGTGAATTGTGAAGAACACCGTAGACTAGTAGCCTTGAATCCTCATCTTTAGTATTGGCTGCATCTGACTTTTTTTTCTGTAGTTATGGTGGCAGAATGCCTCAAAGCTCAGGGCCTTCTCCACGGTCTTCAACTTTTAGAGATAAGCTACCCACTCTTGACAATACAAAGGTAAATGGTATTTACAATGGGTGTGATAAAAACACTTTGTTAATCCTGAAAAACATAATGCTTTAGCATCCTACCATTGACAGGTCCTCCAAATAATTATGTTCCATCTCTGTTCTTCAGAAAAATGCATTGTTGCCTCGATAGGAATGAATAATGTAAGGTCCCATCCACATGTTGTCCAACTTACCATGCTTTCCTTTTTCTTCCCTTCTGGAATCCCATTTCAGAACATGATTACTGATATGAAAGTCATCGGCTTTAGTCCTTTGGTCAAACGTCTTCTAGACGCTATCGTGGATCAATTGAGCTCTGTTATAAACTACTTCTCTAGTCTGATGCACATGAATGGTCTAGTTTATTCTCCTCTGTAAATCATTTGGTTCCACCTCCAATTCTTGCATCATCTTTAAAACAGGAATCCCCAACGAAGTTGGAAAAACAACATTTATCCCATAAACTAGCTAATATGGAGAGATGCCTATTGACATTTTGGTAGTAAGCCTCTTCACCCACAATGCATTAACCAGCTTATTTTGCCATGATTTTTTATTGTCCTGCAACAACTTTTTAATAATGTTAACTAGGCTTTTATAGAAAGATTCTGCTAGTCCATTCCCCTAAGGGTATAGATTGTAGAATGTCCCAATGTTATATGATATTTGTTTCAAAAATCTACCATCCTTTTTGACCTGAAAGCTGCAACATTGTCAGTAATAATTTTCCTAGAGCAACCAAATCTAGCAAGGATATTGTTCTCCAGGAATTTTATGATGACAACATCGGAAGCTTGTCTGGTGGGTATGGCTTCTATCCATTTTGTAAAGTAATTAGTGGCTGTCAAAATCCACTTGTGTTGGGCAGATGAGGTAAGGTGGATTTCTCCTATGAAGTCAAGGCCCCATTGTTGGAAAGGGGTTTCAGCAGATATAGGCCTCAAGGGTAAAGACAAAAGTTTCTTTTTTCCTTCGAATATCTGGCATTTGTGGCATGAAGTAACTTTCTGTTGGATATCAGAAAATAGGGTGGGCCAGTAAAAACCTGCCCTCAGAATCTTATTTTTAGTAGTCTTCCAATAGAAGTGTCCACCGCAGTCTCCTTCATGGAACTCTTGCATGACTCTATCTGCGTCATTTTTCAACAAACAGTTTAGTAAAACACCACCAGTGTCTTTCCAATACAAATTTTCATACAAAATACAAAACTTAACAGCTTTAAGTTTAACAAATCTAGCCTTTGTTTTAGTTAAACCAGGAGGAGCTTGTAAATTATGTAGAACATAAATAATGCCTGCATGCCAAGGAGAGGTAGCAAAAGCTTCTACTACCAATGGAGTCACCAACTCATCTAGTTCATTAAGTATTGCTAGAAAATTTGTATTTAAAGCATGTAAGTTAGATTTTGCCATTAATTTTGCTAACCCTTGACCTTTGATGAGTTTAGTGGGTCGGATTTCAATATCATATTCTAATATAACAGCAATCCACTTACCCCTTTTCCCATCGGCATCATTTTGAGTTAGTATATCTTCAACTACTGCACTTGGAACAAAAGTAATGATGTGTGAATGAAGAATATGCACTCTAAAATCTTTTATGGACTTTACCAGGGCAAAAGCTTGTTTTTCCATAATGTCATATTTCAATGATGCATCTCTCCAAGCTTTGTTGAAGAAAGCAATACGTTGTTCATGGCCCTCATTGTTCTTTTGTAGGAGAACTGCAACAATGGTGTGCTCAGAAGCAAATGAAAAAATTAGGAAATTTTTAGTAAAATATGGACTAATTAACACAGGTGCCTGAGTTAAAGCTTGCTTTACACTGTTAAATGATTATCTAGCTTCCATGTTCCATTTCACCTCAGTATCTTTCTTTAGCATGTTGGTTATATTCTTTAAAAGCTCAGCTAAATTCGAAATGAATCTCCTTAGAAAATTTATCTATCCAATAAAAGATTGAACTTCCTTTATATTCCTTGAGGGATTAATTTTGAGTATAGCTTCGATTCTGCTGGGATCTATCTTGATTCCTTCTTTCGAAATTATGTGTCCCAACAGTTTTCCTTCTTGCAAACCGAATAATGTTTTCTTGGGGTTGAGGGAAATGCCAAAATTTCGACACTTCTCAAAAACTCTTCTCAAGTGATTTAAATGTTCCTCGTCTACTTTCGAAAAAACAATGATGTCATCCAGATATATAACTATGAAATGACCCATTTCATCAGCAAAAGTAAAATCTATGGCTCTCTGAAAAGTTGCCCCAACATTCATTAGACCGAAAGGCATTTTCACATACATGAAAGTGCCCCAAGTTGTGGTAAACGTTGTCTTCTCTTGATCGTCTAGGTGTATTAAAACTTGGTTTTAACCAGAAAAGTCATCCAACAAGGAAATCTTGCTGGATCCAACCACCTACTGTAGGATGTGGTCCATCTTGGGCAGAGGGTAATTATCTTTTAGAGAGGCTTTATTTAAATTCCAGAAATCAATGCAGAGCCTGATTTCACCAGTGGTTTTCTGAGTGGGAACCAAATTGGATACCCATTTCGAATATCTTAGAGGTACTATGATTTTTGCATCATACATTCTTTTTAACTCTTTTTCAACCAGAGGCATAAGCATTGGATTAATCCTCCTTAGTTTTTGTTTAAAGGGTTTATGATCTTCTTTCAAGGGAATTTTGTGTTGTATGATACTGGTGTCATAGGATTTTAGGTCCTCATAACTCCAGGCGAAAACATCAATGAATTCTTTGAACTATTTAATGTACTCCATCTTTTCAGTCGGGGGTAAGGATTTGGACAATTTGATCATTTTGGGTTGAAGTTCAGTCCCAATATTATGTTCCTCAACACCAGCTCCAGTGGGTTCAATTTTGAGCTTCTTAGCTACATCATTGAAATCGAATAAATCTTTTAATGGAACAAGTCCCCTAGGTAGGATATTGTGTTTCAGTTGTAGAATATCTATTTCTTGTTTTTCTTCATCTATTTCAAGCAATTTTAATTTATTTACGCTAGTATGTATAGCATCTTCTACATCTATATTAGCATCTTCAAATTCATCTTTAGACTGCAAAAAGTTTTCAATCTGAGCATCATCTCCAAAAACCTGCCAGTATCTAATGTTATCAGGTACAGTAGGTCTATTTTTCACTTCGACAATATATGGACAAGTAGGACGAAATGAATTTACAAAATTACAAGTACTTGCCGAAGTAGCAAGACCATCAAGCAGTTTGTTTTGATCTCTTGAAACCGCAGACAAACTATATTTAGTAAAAGAATCTAGAAAGTCTAAGACAACGTTTCTATAGGCTCTCATCCTAGGATGTTTTGCAGAGTATTCTCCCTTGATTTCTTTTATCACCAACTCAGAATATCCATGAATGGCAATCTGTTTAGTACCAAGTTTCTTCAAAAGCTATAAACCCAAGATTAAGGTTTCGTACTTTGCAACATTATTATAACACTGGAAATTCAATTTGTAGGAGTGACCTTCTGAGTGATGCGTATATGAATTAGAAACCCATACACCAACACCAACTCCTTCTTTACTCACTGATCCATGAAAACTCAAATTCCATAAAACTTCATCTAAATTATCCTGCTCACTGATTAATGTTTGAACATCGACATTGAGACAAAGAGCAGTATTATGATTAGGAACTTGTTCTTGTGTACTTACATCATTGTACAGAATAAATGAGTCCAGATCAGAATGAACAGAATATATAGGATAACTGTTAGGCCTATCCTGAGTGGTGACCATGAATTTCATAAATTTCTCTCTGAAAGTCTTTTGTTCTGACCAAAGACAGGGATTGTTACGTAGGACATATCCATCTATAAGGTTCCTTGGAGTTTGGCTCCCCATGAGAGGAAAAGAAGCATGCCATATTTGGGAGAGATATCGGCAACAACTATGTCCATAAGTACACTTTTGGCTAGTATTTTGACTAAATTTACACACAAATCTTTCATAAGTCCACGGCACTTAACTTGACTAGAATCAAATGAATACAGGTCTTTATACCTTTTGGTAATATCTAATCCCAACTTCTCCATAATTACTTTTGGCAGAAGATTGTGGGAGGCCCCTGAGTCAAGCATAGCGTTGTGTAAGACTTTATCATGAATAGTTAGGCTAACATAAAAGGGATGTACATCTCCCTCTTTAAGTTTTCCATCAACTTTTGGGCCAAATAGTATTTCAAGTTGATCATCTGATACATTGACTGCATCAGCATTTTCTCCTATGCTTAATGCTTTCATTACCTGGTATCTATAGGCAGTTTTATTCATCAATTCCGTCAAGGGAATGGGGATTTTGAGTTTTGCCAATTCATTTTCTATATGAAATGATGACTGTGCTTTATTTGAATTGGCAGCTTCTTGTTTATCAACCACATCTTTTTGGGGTATATCTCTTGGTTGGTTGGTAGAGGGAAAATTAGTTTGAATTTTTTTGGATGCAGTATCAGGTTTTTTCTGGATTAGAACATCAGGATTCTTTCTAGTAAGAATCTCAACATTCTTTTTGGCAGGTGTTTCAGCTGTTTTCTTTGGTGGGGTATTACATGTTTTCCTACTCCTAAGGTTGTACTGCTTATGGACTTCCATAATGGCATTCTCAAAAGCTTTCCTATAATCCTCTGATTCTTCCGGTTCTATTTCATTTTGCGATAACAAGAAAAGGTCTTGTTCTTCCTCAGTAACAAAAATATAGTCATTATCATTTACTCCCATGAGATTTATTTGAGTGCCCTCTGTATCATCAGCCTCCTCATATGTAAAATTTTCTTGGAAAGGAGGTATTACCTGCTGGTTTGGACTTTTTGGGTCCCTTTGTTTTATCTGGGGTTGATTTCTTCGATAATTTGGATTCCTTATTTGCCCAGTTTGATTTTCTCTTTGAGGAGCCCTATCAGCTATACTGATTCTATCCATCATTTTCTCTACTGTTCTCAGTAGTCTGTCTAATTTATAATCAGTAGAAGAAGAAGATGAAGGTTCCCCTTTTTTTGTTACTCTTTTTTCAGCCTTTAACTTAGCTTTCTTGGCTAATAAATTAGCCTCTACTTTAAGTGCATTTGCTTGCATCTCCTCTAAGGTTGCAGGATCTCTTTCTCTCAATTGATAGGCCATATCAACGTCCTTCTGGGAAATGTATCAGGGCCAAGCCCGGGGGTGGTTTAATGGCAGTGGGAATTGCATTGTAATCCCTATTAAATCTGTCACAGACTCACAGTACTCTTCTACAATTTCACTGGGTCCTCTCTTAAGGTTTTTATAATCATTAAGGATATGCAAAAGACTCTTTTTAATTTCCCACCTAGTTAGGAACGATTGGTAAAAAACAACAAGGTCAGTTATACTACCTGCTGCTAAGTTTTTGAACCACTTTCTAACTTCTCCACCTAAGCTCTAAGAGAAAGGCCTTAGTTTTACATCATTTTCATTTACTTCATGAAGATAAAAAAAGTCATTCATCCTATCTATGTGTTTTTGTGCAGTGATAGTAATAGTACCATCAAATTGGGGAATCCTAGTCTAATAGTCTTGGGGCACATCATGCAGTTGAGCAGGTAAAACCAGGGGTGCATAGCGAGCAATCATGATATTCGGTCTTAAGGGAGGAGCAGATATAGGATTAGTGTGAATTAATTGAGTTACTACTTGTGATACTATTGGATGAGTAGTAGAAATTACAGAAGAGGTAGGGCCAACTGATGTTGGATGAACTGATTGGGAAGATGAAGCGAACGTTGCAATGGTAAGAGAAGAAAGTTCAATAGACTGTTGTATGTAAGCTTGGTGTACAGCCTCATCAAGTGCTAACAAAAGATCCTACAATTTGTTGAACTCCCGAAGGGCTTGCTGATCCGAATCATGTTCAACAGATGGTCTTATTGGTTTATATGGTCGAAAAACAACTTCATCAACCACTGTCTGATCAACAAAAGTTTCAGACTTAATCCTAAAAAGACTATGTTTGAAAGGTAGGTCAAACTGAATATCTTGAATGCGATTGAGGTTTTCAGGAAGAGAATTGGCCCTTGAAAGGGGGCTATTGCTTCCTTGGCTTTCAGCGAAACTTCTCCTTCTTAGTATCCTTTCAATATTGTCTAAAATTTCAGGTGGGTCTGGGTCAGTATTGGCTCAGGTATAAATTATTTTTGGAGCAAATCTTTAAAAATGAAAAACAACCTCTAATCCTTTATTTCCAATGTTTTGATCATTAGATTTATTGAAATAAGGATGGAGAAACTAGGGAAATAATCTTATGATGATGAAATGAAGGATTATTTTTTAGTCCCTAGTATGGTCGCCAGAATGTTAGCACTCAATAATTTTCTGAGGTTGCAGAAGAAAATCACCAAGGAAACCAAAAACCAATTTTCGAAGCTGGGATCTAGCTCTGCCAGCTTTAGAGAGGACTCTCTCTGTAAGATTTAACTTTATTTGATTTAATATTAGGCTAGTTATGAAGTTTGGGGTTTGATTTGCATTTGAATGGTTGGTTGATAACTAGATTACCATTGAGCTATGGAGTTTGTTACATAAAATACAGATTAACAGCAATGTCTACAAATAGATCTCACAGGGCAAGGTAGCCAAACTGAATGGATTCTTTAAGGTCTGTGAAATGGAGAAGGAAAAACAGATTTAAGGTTCACTTTAAATATAGAGCATTGTTACTTGAATTCTATATTTAAAGATCAGAAGAAACCATTGAAATTATTCGTAGTCGGGTGGAGAGTGTAGATTTAAACAAATTCTGCCCTTTATTTATCTATTGAATAATTCGGATTTGGAAAACAAATATGTGCTATAAATAGAGAAATATAAACACATAAGACAGATAGATGCACTTCACCAACAACCTGACACAAGAATCCTGTGAAAGAGATTTTGAATTACTGGTAATCTGTTGATGCTTCAGAAATATACAATAGTGTTCTTTGTACAAAAACCAACCCTTGATACTTCTAAAGCTGAAGTATTTATAATTAATTTACAAAAAATATCTTGTCAGAATGACTAGGATGTATCTACAAAAAAAAATAAAACTGAATCAAGCTAACTTATTACATTGATATCAGGGAAATTCGAACTGTCTAAAGTGGTGGCAATGAATTGGTGAACTAGCTCATTGTCTTGCACTCAAATTCTGCATGTGCTATAATGCTGAGTTGTGCCCCCGAAACTACCTTTTACTCCAGTAACTCACAATTTATCCCAGCGTTTTTCACTCGAGATATTCATCTTCATCAACTTTCTGTACACTTCGTCGACTTCAATATACTTGGCAAATGTCAGTCGAGTGATGAATAAATTTGGAATTGCATACTGAATGTCAAGATCATATGACAATGCTTCCAGGAACGCCTTTCCTGTCATACTGAATCTTCCAGCTGTAACCTTTGAATTGTCTCTTGCCCTGGTCATAATCTTCATTGATCCTTGGAACCTGTTGTTCACACAGCAAACAAGTTGTTGGATAGATAAACTGATCGATGAAGTCTGTGAAGTTGAATTCCTATGATTGTCTTCGGATTAACGAAGTCTAGAAGACAACCGACTGTGACTCTCCTTGTTGATCAAGCTTCTGTACTATGAATGGAAACTTATCTGTTTGAAAGAAAATAAACATATACATGCGAATTGAAGAATATCTAAACATTAACTGAAGGAATTGTTCATGAATTACATATGCTAAGAAGTGATCATAGTCAAAGGTGACTAATAGTCCTTCTTATGAAGAAAGAGTGGATAGAAAGCCTAGAATAGGCTCATCTACCCATTCATCTGACTAATAACCAAGAATGGATGACAAGACAGAGATAATCTGTCTGGTCCTCTGAGCGAACATAGAAGAGGGATATGGGGGATTTTTCTTAGGGAGTTGAGAGTCTTCGGGGAGGAAAATTTCAGAAATTGTAGCTCTTTGGGGTAAGGTTAATTTCTGATAAATTTCTCTGAGAGTTTCAAGGGAAAAAGGGGTAAGGGAATCATTGTGGGGGAGTTGTAGCATTTGATTTATGCTATCAGTTGTAATGGTGAAGAGAATTTCACCATTTGGGAAAATAATAGCCCTCCTACTTGAAAGGTAAGAGGCTTAGCATTTTAAAAAGAATTCAGGAAAATGATAGGATTGGGGGAAAATAAACAAAGGAAGTCTGGATTGCCAGAGGTTTATTTCATCGGATTGAGCAAGGAAGTTATCCCGAAACCAACAACGTGATTCAAAGAGTTCGAATTCACACTGTGTTTTGGCAATCTTGTAGTCTCTGTCAGCAAGCAAAATATGGTCTAAGTCGATAGGGGGAGTGAGCATAGGATTCACTAAAGGGACGACCTTGGGTGACATTGTAGTAGAAGAACGAAAGGGGAAGGAGGCGACAGAAATAACGGGCAGTAAGTTTCAATAATTGAGGGGAATTCGGTGGCAACACCTTTCTAAACTAATCAGAGACAAGCAATGGGAATGTTGCTGTGAAAATAGAGCACACAGTGGCAGGAGCAATATTCAATGAGCGAGGAAGGAAAGGTGTAATCGCAGAGGCAAATTCAATTTTTATTAGCCGTGGATCAGGCTTAACTGTTGGATTAACAGTGTTATTTTGGCATTAATTTTTGTAATGGCGCGGGTGAACGGAAAGAATCTTAATGGCAGGTGCAACGGTCGCGGACGTGGCAGTTGAGGATTGGTGGGCGAATGGCGCGAGACAGTTGGCGAGAGTAGGGACACGTGGGGTGATGGGATTGGTAGCTGAGATGGGACGTGGAGGCGACAGTTGGCGGGACAACGGGTTGCGGTGGGAGGGGAAACAGATTTCGAAGAGGGGGGTAGGCAGTATCCAGTAAGTGAAGGGGGAGGGGGGGTCCGAAATCCTAGAGTGTTGACACGCAGGGGGGCAGGAAACTGCTTTTCGCACCCCCCTTGCCGTTAAACATTATCACTACGGGGTGGTCCAAAAATGTTCATGGGTCATCAGATTAGTGTAGGGGATGATCGAGGATCGCGAAATGGGAGAGGTTTAACGCCGGTGGGCCTTGCAACATTATTTCAGGCGCATGCATAATATACCAAAATCCAAACTTTGGATAATGAACCATTTAGACAATTACATCGAAAACCTTTATCTTCCTATCCTAATGCTTTTTTAAAGCAAATGAGGGTGCAATTAAATGTGCAAACCCTGTCAATTTTTTCATTAAAGAAATTAAGAATATTTATTTCATCTCACTAAACTAATTTAATCAACTAAATTAATCCAAATTAAACAGTTGGATTAACCTTATTCACCTATTCTACCTATCTAATCTTAGCCAAGATTACACTGTTTGACTAATTTATTCACTTTAATCTTATTAACATAAATTGAAACCAACTTGAACATGCTTAAACTGTATGTTTCAAGCAGAAAGAGATCACAATTTCATGACTTTATTGTTTACAAAGCTAGAAAGCTAGTAGTGGCACTTAAACTAGCATCACTTTCACATTGATTCATTTTTTTGTGGGGTTCATTTATCATTTCTTTTTCTTTTTCCTTTTTCTCTATTTTTTGTATTTATACCCTCTTTTCATTTTTTATTTTCATTTTTCTATATTTTTGGAAATCATTTGCAGAAGAAATATTATTTACAATCTGAAATACTGAAAGCAATTATTCAATGATCATTTGATCCTATAAATTATAGGACCCTAACACACTTGATTAGGTATTATTTGATTACTCGTGATCGCAACTTCTTTTCCCTGAAGGAGATGATACCTTCTGGCTCTAGAATAACCCTTCCTTCGTCATCTAAAGTCGAAAGTGTTGTTTGCGCTGATTGATGTTCACCAAGTGCCCTTTTAAGGCAGGATACATGGAAAACATTGTGAACACGAATTTTGTCGAGAGGGCTTAAACTGTATGCTACTTGGCTAATCTTTTTGTTGATCTGGTAGGGTCCATAAAACTTTGGTGCCAATTTGTTTTTTCCCCTTTGTTTTAAGGACAACTGCTTGTAAGGCTAGAGTTTAACAAATACCCAATCTCCAACTTCAAATTCCCTCTCGGTTTTATTTCAATCAGCTTGCTGCTTCATACAATTCCTTGGATTATTTAGATTTTCTTTTAGAGTTTGGACGACTTTTTGAGTTTCTTCTCACTGGTTTTTAACAGCTGGAAGCTTCATCTCGATGATAGCAAAGTCCTTCCATTTTGGAGGTTCATAACCATACAAAGCTTGAAATGGAGTCATTTTCACTGACGTGTGGTAAGTGGAATTGTACCACCATTCAGCAAGATGTAACCACTGAACCCACTTATTTTGTTTTTCTATGGCATAACAATGTAAGTAGGCTTCTAAACATTTATTGACAACCTCTGTTTGGCAATGTATTTGAAGATGGTAAGCTAGACTCATGTTGAGGTAGGTTCCTATATGTTCGAAGAATTCCTTCCAAAAATTACCCTTACATTTGGCATCTCTATCGCTCATAACAGCCTTGGGAAATCCATGTAATTTGTAAACATTTTTGCAAAATATCTTAATGATTTGTTTTGCTAAGTCTGATTTCCTCATTGCAATAAAGTGAGCATACTTGATGAGTCTGTCAACTACTACAAGAATTTTATCCTTACCATCAGACACAGGTAAACTTTCAATAAAGTCCATTGATATTTCCTCGCATTTTTTATTCTGGATGTTTAAGGGATGAAGTAGTCCGGGTGTCATAATATTTTCATTTTTATTCCTCTAGAATTTATCACATTATGCTACATATTTTTGAATATCATTAGTCATTACCACAGGGCTTTGGATTGACGGTGAATGGGTGCACTGTTAAGGCACTCCCTGAGATAGGTCACTAGTTCAAATCCCCCGTGGGTGCTTACCTACCAAAAAAAGAATATCAATACTCATTACCTTCCAAAAGAATGAGTGGTGTGCGTTATCATAGGTTTTAAAGAATCCTACATGTCCGACTGACAGTGAATCATGCGACTCTTTGAAAACCTTGGTTTTAAATTTGGACTCTGCATTCAGATAAGTTCTTCCTTTGTACCATAGAATATCGTTCTTCCATTCAAATTTTGAATTCTGAGGAAGATTATTGATTATAGCACTTGTTTCTAGATCTTTTGCATATTCACTTCAAATCTCATTACGCCATTCGGGAACAACCACTGAACCTACAAGTAACGATGGTTCTTTGTCTTTCCTCAACAAAGTGTCAACTACTACGTTATCTTCCCCTTTCTTGTATAATATATCCATGTCAAAGGTAGCGATTTTTTCTATCCATTTTTCTTGTGCTGTAGATAGCATTTTCTATTGGAGGAGATGTTGAAGACTATTATGATCAGTTCGTATTAAGAACTTACTTCCCAAGAGATACTGTCTCCATTTGGATAATGTGTGCATAATAACACGCATTTCCTTGTTGTATGTAGACTTGAGAAGTATCTTGCTTATTGAGCTTCCTGCTTTCAAATGCGATTGGGTGACCATCCTACATTAGTACTTCTCCTATGCCAAAACTTAAAGCATCACATTCAATTACAAATGGTTTTGAGAAGTTTGGAGTTGCCAATACAAGGGCATTAGACATAACTTCCTTCAAGTCTTCAAAACACTTTGCTGCTTCATCATTCCATCGAAATGAATTCTTCTTTAGAAAGTTCGATAAGGGTGCGGTTATATGGGCATAGTTTTTAATAAATCTTCAATAATACCCGATCAATCCTAAGAATCCTCTTAGCTTGGAGATATTTACTAGTTTGGGCCATTCCCTTATAGCCTTGAACTTATTAGGATCTACTTTTACTCCTTCCTTGAATATTATAAGTTTGAGATATTCTACTTCTTCATTCCCAAAAGTACATTTGGACTTCTTGGCATAGAACTAATGTTTTTCTAATACAGTAAGAACTTGTTGCAAATCTTGTAGGTGCTCCTTCCATGTTTTACTATAAATTAGAATTTCATCAAAGAATACTAACACAAATTTCCTTAGATATGGATGAAATAGCTCGTTCATAGTAGCTTGGAATGTTGTCAGTGCATTGGTTAAACCAAAAGGTATTACTTTAAACTCATAATGACCTTCATGTGTTCGGAACGCAAATTTTGCTACATCTTTCAACCTTATTTTGATTTGGTAATACCCTAACCTTAAGTCCAATTTTGAGAAGTATTTAGCGCCATGTAGTTCATCCAACATTTCATCGATAAAAGGAATTGGAAACTTGTTTTTAATTGTTATTTTGTTTAGTCCTCAATATCAAGGCATAATCTGAACGATCCATCTTTCTTTCGAACTAATACAATTGGGGCAACATACGGACTTTTACTTTTTGTGATGATGCCACACTTTAGAAGATCTTGGACTAATCTCTCAATTTCAGTTTTTTGATGACGTGGATATCGATACGGTTTGAAGTTGATGGGATTTGATCTCGCTTTGACTTCTAAAGTTCTATTGTATGCTCGATTTCTCTTTGAGGAGGCATCTTCATCGGAAGGTCTTGGAATACTTTTTTGTGCTTTTGAATTAGCTATTGGACTTTCGGTGCTTCTTCGTTGACCAGATTCGAAGTTAACATTTCTAATTGATGACACTGTACTACATAAGCTAGTGCACCCTTCTGAATCATTTTTATCATTTGTGATGATGATACAACTTGGTTCTTAGGTGGCTGGAACCAATATAACTTGTATTTCTTCCCTTCCCATTTAAATTTTATAAATTGCTTTTGATGGTTGGCAGAGTAAGTGCCTAGGGTTTGTAGCCATTGGATACCTAAGACCACATCCACTCCTCCTAATGGTACCGTGTAGAACAGAGATTCTAGATTATAGTCTTGAATCTGCAATTTGACTTTATGGCATTTTCCTACCTTTTCAATTTTCTTACGTCAGCTACCATAACCTTCATGTTGGGCATGGGAAATGTGAAAATGTTGAGTCTTTTTGCCATGGTTGAGTCCAAAAACTTGTGGGTGCTACCGGTATCAATCAAAACCATTACATTGTTCTTCTTGATATGCCCTTTTAATTTTTATGTCTGGGGCTGTGATATACCTGTCATAGCTGATAAGGATACTTGCGGAATGCTCTCATCATCTGGTTCTAGAGAAAATTGTGGGGAATCTTCGATTTCTTCTACGCCTGATTCATCACTATCTAAATCATTAGTTGCTTCACATTTATACAGGTTCTTGGTCTCCTTTACTTTAGCACACCTATATTTAGGATCCCATTTTTCACCACAATGTTTGCACTTGCCCTCTTTCAATGTTTGCATTTCCACGTTAGTTTTTTCTCCTTCACGAAGATGTGGTGGAAAATATTTTGTGTTATCTGTGTTCGCGGCTTGGGAAAATATTTGTCACGAATATACTCTTTCAACCTTCGGCCACTGCGTTTTTCCATGCTTCTTTTCAGCAGCTTTTGCCTTCTGTTTGGCTACCTCTATAGAACTGATATCATGAAACTCAAGCTCAGCCTAGATATAGGGTTTTAAGTCCTGTGATGTATGACTGAATCAAACGAGTTTCTAATAATCCAAGTACTCGTGTGGCCAAAATTTCCCATTCTCAAGTGTATTCGTCCCCATCTCCTTTTTGTTGCAATCTGGTGAGCGCTGAGAAGAACTCTTCTTCCTTGACACCTTGGAACCTTTTAAAGAACGCATTTTTGAATTTCCTTCAACTGATAGCAAGTGTCGTCTTTTTCTTGATGCCTGATCTTTTCATCATCATTGTCATTATCGTAAATCTCGAAATATTCTTCTACTTTATTGAACCAAATAACACTGCATTTTTCATTACCGTCAAATTTGGATAGCTCAAGTTTTGCTCTTTGTTGATATGTAGCTATCGACGGGGCGAAGAAAGGGTATTGATTTGAAAACGACATATTGGTGAATGGATTCCAGATCTCCCTATCTTGAACATTTGTGTTACTATTTTCTTGATTAGGCGTGGAAGATGTCTTTGAAGACTCGGGTTTCTCATGTGAATCGAACGAGTTAGACGAATCTGGAGAATTGAGATGTTGAGTAGCCTCCTTATTCTGGGGTATTTGATCGAGTGTAATCTTCAAACTATCACTAATGCAGGTCAACATCACCATTGCTTGATCTACCTTACTTGAAAGGTCTGCCTGATCCTTTTTAAATTCATTCTTATTCTGCTCAAGCTGACTCTCTATTCCCTTTGTTGTGTCTTGGAGTGCTTCGATTTTTTCACCATGTCCGAACACCTTAGCCTCAAGATCTATCAATTTTTTATTGAAATCGGCCATCGACATTGATGCAGCCATCGCGCGTGTATGAGGTGGAGTATACTTATCCAACTTAACTCTTTTTCTTAACTTAACCCTAATTTATTTTTATTTTTTTTTACCTTTTTTAATTATAATATATATATATATAACAATCTAATGTATATATCATTAGATATATAATTAAATTATATAATATAGTTATATAAACTTTAATTAAAATTTGTATACCCACTATATAATAAAATCACATACAGTTTTGAATGACGGTGGACAGACACGACAAACGGGTCAACAACCATGTTAGATAGCGACTGGACACAGGGCAGACACGAACCGCTGGACTTGGTTGGGCAGAACGAAAACCTGGAGGATAGGGTCGACGGAGCAACTAACTTGATGGAAGAACGGCGATAAGGGAATGTGACACAGATGCCACAGAGATAACTGGCGGACTGAAAGCACGACAGGAGATAGGGCACAGTGTATCGAAATGATTCGGCGGAAATGGAAAAGAAGTGAACAACGGCGGCAGGGAGATGCTGTTGGCTAGGAAGTCGGACGGTTAGTAGAAGAATGTATGGATGACAGGGACAGATGCAGTGTAGACAGATTGGGATGGGGTGCGGATGGCAGTGAGGTTGCAATGCAGGGACAGTAGAGTAATCTTCAGCGAACTGGGAGCGTGGCGGCTCTGATACCACATGCAGCGCATAAACTCGACATTAGACAACAAATGTATATATTTTATTAATAAACTTGGATGATTTACAGTGTGGGAGGCCCTAGCATAAATACAGCCCTGGGTGCCTCTTGGTGAATGGGCATGATCTTTGATTATGCCCTAAAGATCATGCCTTGTGCCTAATTAACTAATAGTTATAGATTTACCTTTTACATAACACTTTGACTTGAAGCAAGAATTAATTTGGTCTTCGAGGGGTTGTTGGTCAAGGGTCTAGGTCTTGGAATTCGTCAATTGAAGATTCTATAAGAAGAAGAATTCTTGTGGGTTTTCCTCTCAAGCTTGGAGAGGTTTTGACCCTAGCTGAAGCCTATATCTTGTGTCCTTTGTCTCATTGTTATTTATGATTTGAAAATTGATAGTTGTTTGATGATAGAGAACATTAATAATAAACAAGAGAAAGAAAAAGCTAACTAAGTGAAGTAAAAATATATCACAAACAGTTATCAAGCATGAGAAATCACCTAATCTCATTGCCCTAGATTTCTCAACAATGTGAAGTGATTTCTTGGAGTTGTATTGCTGTTGTGCTGGTGCTGATTTTGTACTTGTAAAAGCTTGTTTCATGAGGCCACAATGGACTGTACATGTACCATAATTGAAGAAAACTAAGTGTGAAGTTTCCTCTCTTATTTGCTTTGTAGTTTTGTTATTGAAAGTTGATCTGTTGCGTTTATCATATTAGAAGTTGTTGCATACTCTGATTCCTTAGTTAAACTCACCCTTGATCTAGGCTTTCAAGTGTATCTCTTGTAGAACCTTTCTTTGATAAAAAAATGCAGTAATTTAGAGCCAACTAAGGACTGCCATACTACTGTAGCATGCACTTTGCAGCTCAGCTTGCCCCTAAAACATTGTTAAGACAGCCCTCTAAGTCTGCCCCATTCCTCCCATTTTCCTAACGTGGAATCCGGGCACATGTTTTCCTTCTCAACCACCTTAAAATACAAAAAAATTACCATTTTAATTCTCTTTTGTAAATCTGGAAATTACTGCAGAATTCATTAGAAATCAGATTTACCACAAGTCTAAGAAACCCCTTATTTCATCATCTTTTTATAGACTTATTTTTCTGTTTAGCAAATCTGGAATTTATTGCTATAATTTCATTAGAAACCAGATTTACAAGTCCTATATATCCTTTCCATTGCATATACTTTGCTGGACTTAGTTTGCCTATAGAAGCCCCCTGTGTGCCAGAGGAGAGCTGATATAAAGAGTGGGAAACTGCTACCAAGAGGTGATAATGGGTAGTCTTTCTAAGTTTCCCTTAGGATCTTATTTGATGATTGGGACTTTTACACCTCAAGCAAGAACTTGAGAGGTAACAACTTGTAATGTACATAATTAAACATCATTGACCAAATTAATCCTAGATACTAAAAGTCATCATTATTCATCTTGACCTTCCCTTTTCAACAGTATAAATGGGCATCCATCACATGTATCACCATCACATTTTATATCATTTTATCCTTTTGGATATATGGGTCTGTCTCTTTATTTATGATGCCTCCTCATAACAAACATTTGGTTAGTTACATTGCACATGAAGCTTCAGTACGTAGAAGACCTCAATTTATAGTTGTCCTTTGCAGCTCCATGTCCTAGAAAACAAGGAGTTATTGTTGCTGAGATAATGCTTTCTTCAAGAACATTTTGGAAGAAAGTGTTGTCTTAATTTTCTAATTATCAATGAGGAAGTGTATTTTTAATTTATTTAGTTTATCAATGAGCCTTTAGAACTAGGCCCTAGAGTATTAATCAAACGCTGTGCCAATACTTCCCTACTGGGGTTTCAGACCCTACACTATGAGATGTAATAATGTCCAATATTATTAAGATAAATGTGTATCTGTATCTGTATTCTTGGAGGAGTAGCATGCTTGCTTCAACATTGAGAGTTGGAATTTGTATGCCTGTAGGAAGAAGTTTCATTTAATCTTTTTATATGGTAGAAGCTAAATTGAATATGGAATTCTGACTACAGAATTCAAATTTTCTATATGAATAAATGAATAAAACAAAAAAATTAAATTTTGCATTTTAGTACATGTTTTGATATCATCTAATCCTTTCACATGGTAGAAGCTAAATTGAATATTGAATTCTGATTACTGAATTCAAATTCTGTAACATGAATACAACAACAATTTTAAATTTTGCATTTTAGTATATATTTTGAATTTTTGATATCAAATCAAAGTTACCCTGAATTTCCCTTCCCCATTCCATACTCCATTGCTGCCTTCAAAGATTTGTTGTAAACATCCTTCATAACTTCCTGCATTTAACAAAAAGATCAACATCTAGTTAGTAAAAAGCTCAAGGAGACAAACTACTCTCTTCGTAAAATAACCCATGCTCTAAATCAAGCACCATGATGTCAAAGCTGGCCAGAGAAATTTCTCCCAAAAGAGTCTTCTCATGCACATGATATTACAATTTCCCCTTGTTAGTTTTTCGGCTTGATGCATAAAATAAATCTCAAAATAAATTACCAAGATTGCATTTGGGAACACAGAATAGCATGTCAGCTATAGTGTGCATTAATACTAAACATATACCTAGGCTAATGTTACAAGTATGGAAAATGTATTACTCTGACACAATCTAAAGAATAGATGAGAGACCAAAGGCTACAGTTCTCATTTCTGAGGCAACTTTGTGAGCCTTTTGCTAACATCTCACTCAGGCATTTAACAGCAAATAATGTCTAACGAATCTAAACTTGCCTGTAATTTCATGTCAAAATCTTCAGCTGACAATTGCAAACGGCCACATCTGTGCTCAATCTCTAGCATTGTGACAACTGCCTGAAAATGCCATGACCAAACCATTAAGCCAATAAATGTTGCCCAGTTAGTGATACAGTATACCATTGTAGAGAAATTCAGGAGCCAACCAAGACAAACTCACCCCACCAACATTTGCAGCTTTACATGGACCTATAATAACTTTTGATTTTCGAAGCACTTCCGTTGCTTCCACTGTGCAGGGCATGTTTGATCCTAAAACAGAAACCAAAAAAGGCAGGTTAGGAGGAGTTTTGGCATGATAAGATCTAGTTCTAAGTCCAACTGCTCCATCAGACATCTAGTTCCTGAAGTTATATTGGAATATATTTAATTTATGTTACCTTTGAAAACAATTCACCCTCTCACTAAAATTATGTTCAAACTGCAACGTAAATTCAACATGCCTATGCTTGTTAAAGTATCAGTTATATTTATATTTTGTACTATGATCTATATAAAAGTAAGGTTGATATGACCCCAAGGGGGGATATATGGGGCTAAATGTATATGCAAATCAGGAGAACATATATGCAATAAAGGTGGGCCTAATACAGGACCCACATGTGCAGTGATTGAGAATCAAGGTTGCTAGAGCATGAGAATGGAGCTGGAGTGCCATTTCATAAAATCCCCCAGGAGCAGAGCATCCCAGGAATATTTTGTGTGTGTGTGTGTGTATGCAGAATGCCAAATTAGTTGCACAGTATATTTGCACTAGCTGTACATGAATACGACATTATCAGGAAGTTAGAAATGCCATCCATGGTAGATAAATGATTAATCATTCAAGCATCAACCATCTATCCATTACAACCATACAAATTCTTAAACACTATAATAGGTATACCCATGATATGTGGAAAGAAATAGGGAATCTGCCAACTGTCAACATGACCAAAGAGTTGTGTTAATGAAATAGGCCATCTGCAAAAGTTCTAAAATGATAATTTCACTGAAGTTTGAAGATAGGAAGCTCCAAAACAAAAAACTGAGATAAAGCCTATGACACATGAAGTAGTGAAAAGGGAGAAGCAATTATTGTAATTTCTAACTAGTTTTTATTTCCTCGAGTCTTTGCACCACCATGTTTTCCATGTGAACCTCCACATTGTAGTTTGTAATGTACCTTCCTAAATTATTTTGGAACAGGAATAATTTTTATATTTTGGGACAGATTTTGGAGGTGATGGGGCCCATTCGATTTTATTAGGAGGCTAGAAATAGTAGAAGTTATTTCAATGTAGTTAATTTGTAATTGGGGGCCACCCACACTAGGAGAATATGCATTCCTTAGTTCGATTTGCATGGAGGGGAAATCGATGGTTAAGTGAGGGACCCACGATGGAGGGAAAATGGAGGGAAAGTGCTCCACGAAATCTATATAAGCCAAGAAACTCTCCTCGTTTAGCATCTTATCTTTTGACATATTTAACTCAATCTTAGTTGCTCGAGCTGCATAGCCAGGTTATTGTGTTGTTTACCACACGAGTGTCTCCAAGCGGAGATCTCAACCCTTGCTTCGTTGGACTTTGAGTGCTAGCCCTAGGAGGAAGTTCTTCTTCATCTCAGTTCCTAGCAGTAGCAGAGAGATGAGTTACAACAACTGTAAGTCAAGTACTAGCAGCAGGGGGAGATACAACAGCGCGGGGATTGCGCAGTCACAGCATGAGGCACTCCAGAAAGTTGGGGAGATAGGCGCATCCTTTCATCATTTTCACGAGTATAGAGGGAAGCTACAGACAAGAGGGCCATCCTACACGCATCTCTCATTTCATCACACGCAGGACTGTGTCATCTCCTCCATGACTGCACAGTCATTGGAGTGAGACTCTTTGGGGTAATACCATTCGAGAGAGTTTGGGGCTGGGGTGTTGGAAGATCCTTTGGAGGGCCACTTGAGGAGGATTGCTAGAGTTGGGAGAGCAGAGATTGTCAGGGTCAGTCACAACAACAAAATTCGAAATTGGAGGAGGGCCAAGCTGTGAAGGGTCAATTTTTGTAGGTGGGAACCAAAGGAAACCCTTTCTGCGTTTTTCTGGGTTTTGGGCAAGGATCACACTCCTAGTTTTATAGAATTTTTTGGGCAGATCTGAGGGGTCAGACAAGGATCCCAACTCAGCCAGTAGCTAGATGTGCTAAGGGGAATTTGGGCCAAAATTCCGAAGTCAACATTTGGCCAATTCTTTCGTGGGTTATCCTGGGTTTCTTGCGTAGAGACCGGGATTAATTTCCCATAATTTTCTGAGCAAAAGGGAAGGCTCTAACAACAGATCATTTCAGGCAGCAACACCTTTCTGAGCAGTTACAACGCAACTCTTAGGCCGGATTACCAGCAGATTTGAGGAGGGTGTTCCATTGTTCATTTTGGGCTTTTGCTAGCTTTCTAAAAGCAAGCCCAGGTGCACACATTCCAACACCTTGTTGTACATCTCTTCCCATTTAATAAAGTGAGTAGACAATGTCGTTTGGTTGCCAATTTTGTGGTCTGATGGTCTGATTTAATTTTATGGGTGTTATTTTTATTGTCCGCTTTGCATAGCGCTATTTTTCCTAGTTTGGAACATTATAGTGGTATTAAAGCATGGTCTTGGCCCAACTGTGGGAAACTAGCCAGAAGATCATGGAAGCTTCAGGTATGAGTGCACAGTGACAAGTGAAATCGGAGACAAACCCATGGCTCAAGGGAAATCTAGTATGTGGAAATTCTGGGGTAGAATTCATTGGGACAATGAACAGTTAGCCCAATTGAGGAGGGTGATAGACCAAACCCATCCTCACCCTTACAACAGAGACGTTAGAGGTGAGCAGGTCGTGGGGGTGCAGCCATCTACATCATGTGGGGAAAGTCGACTAGATCAGGGCACCAGATCTACTGAAAAGGAGCAGGTAGGATAGAGACAGTTAGAGGGTGAGACCAAGGGGGTGCTTTTGTTGGTGGAGACCTGGCTTTAGAGATTAGGAGCCTGAGGAGGAGGTTGAGCATGATGCTAAGAGCCTAGAGAATGGTGAGGAGCACATTGATATACCCGGTGTGGCACATGAAGTCTCCTTTATTAGAGATCTCTTTGATAGCCCTAGTTGACACCTTGGTGGAGAAGATAGAGCCTACACTGTTAAATTAAGGTATGTTCTATGCTTAGAGCAGTTTACTTCTTTTCTTCTTATTAGCCACAGATTAACAATCACATATACATTAAGTAAAGTGCAGATAGAACATTAAACGATCAACAGAAAACAAGCCAAGACAAGAGACACGAGATGTGGCGGCTAGCCAAGGACAAACCCCAATGCGGGGAAACCCTTTGATCAAATCTTCTTTTATCTTCAATAGTTCAGCAGAGAGAAATAGTACAAAATCAGAATTATGTAATTTTATATCAGCAGCAGCAAACCCAAGATCAGCAAAGTCAAACTTGGTCAAACGAGTTGAAATTGACCTCCAATATGCTTGGTCAATTTCCAGTCAACTAGCCTTCGAATAGCCTGAAGAAACAGCCCTTGAACAACCCCAAAAATACAGTCAAACTGCTATTGACTGAAGTCAACCTACTGCCCAAAACTAGGGCAGTCAACAATGGTCAAACCTGTGCACAGATTGCCTCGATTTTTGTGCCAAAATCTGCGGTCTGCCTAGGAGAGGCAGCCACACCAAAACTACACCATTGATGAGTCAACGCTTGGTCAACGCAGTTCAAAGAGACCTTCAGCAACTTCTACATCCTCCTTGCCCTAATGTGTCCTTCTTCCCACGTGTGAGCTGCTCCTTCTATAACCCAAAGCTAAGGAGAGAGAGAAGAATGAGTGAGATGAGATGATGAGAAAATGAATCAATCTCTCTTGTATTTATATGATTCACTGGGCATGTATGCACAGATTTAACTGTTGGCCGACCTTGACAATTTGTCAAGTAAATACAAATAAATTCATATATCCATAAATACTTGTCGGAATCGGATGATATTTAGATCAATCCTACACCTCTCGACAAGAAGAATCTAGGAAAAATATTAGCTACCATAAATGAGGTGACCCACATGGAGTTTGGCCCTAGTTGCCAATTTTAACACTCCCTCTCAACTAGGGAGAACTCCATCTGCAATCTGTCTGACCGTCGCTACTATCCCAGCCATCAAATGCACTGCCTTGCACTGCTTGGCCCTGCTCTGCTCTGCTCTGCTCGAACTATGAAGAAGAAGAAATGATCGAGGATGTATCATACCATCCTCCACTAACTCGAAGTTAGTCTCAGAGTGTGTCATACCACTCTCACTGATCCCAGATCAGTATCATTGATCCTAGATCAATGGAGGTCATCCTAGCATAGGGAGTATGGTAGATACAACGATGTGTCCGTCGATAGTACTACTCAGGTCCCTAACCCCATTTCCCTACTCATTGATCAGATGAAAGGTACTTCCCATGAGTCCCAAACTGCATGGGTAGGATGCCTCGACAAGAGAACTAATCATCCTGTCCACAGGAGAGTGAATCATCCTGTCCAATAGTCGCCACAGGAGAACTAATCATCCCGTTCCACAATCTCCACAGTGAACTAATCATCCTGGCCCACAGGAGAACTAATCATCCTGTTCCACAATTGCCACGGAGAACTAATCATCCTAGCCCACAGGAGAACTAATCATCATGTTCCATAGTCGCCACAAGGTGTCACAGGGGAAGGTTGAACCTTTCACCTTGTACATAGCGCACCACCAAGGGATGGTGAGTCGCCCTGTGGTCACATGTCGCTCCAAGAAGTACCCCGCCCCCCCTGGAGCTCCCAGAGATCAATACATCATACTCGACCCTCATAAGAGGGTCTCTGAATGACACCAAGTCATTCTCGAAAAGTCAAGAATTTGACCTTTCCCAGGGTCTTCGTCAAAATGTCCGTGACCTATTCATCTGTATCAATATGTTGGAGCCTTATTGCTCCCCACTGCACCATATCTTGAATACAGTGTTACTTGATATCAATATGCTTGGAGCGATCATGAAATACAGGATTCTCTGACAAACGAATCCTGCTCTGGTTGTCACACAGGATCACGGTGGTATCCAATGTAAATCCAAACAACTCACTGAAGAGCTTTCACAACCAGACCGCCTCACAAGAGGCCATACTAGCAACAATGTACCCTGCCTCGGCGGTTCTCAAAGCCACCGACTTCTGCTTCCTGCTCATCCAGGATATCAAAGCAGATCCCAAAGAGAAACAATACCTAGAAGTGCTCTTTTGATCCACCACACTGCCTATCGAATCAGCATCGGTATATCCATGTAGTCTCACATCTCCGGCAATGTATCTCAACCCATGAGTGGTTGTGCCACGAAGATATCTCAACAGATTCTTGGCACCAATCCAATGTGAGTGGTGAGGCTCAACCATATGTTGACTTAACCTCTTGACTGCAAAACATATATCCGAATGAGAGTTCACCAAGAACATCAATGCTCCAATGAGTTGACGATACTTGGTAGCATTTTGTAAAACGGGTCCAACAGCAGTACCGCTTAACTTCTTGAAGTCATGCTCCATCGGGGTAGTCACGGGCTTGTAGTCCACCATATCGAATCTCTCCAATATCTTCACCACATATTTTCCTTGAGATAGGAAAATCTCCACTGGCTTCTACCAGACTTCTAGTCGTAGGAAATAGTGCATCAATCCTAGGTCCTTCATCTCAAATTCAGAAGCCAACTCCCTCTTACATTTGTGAATGAGAGGGTCTGCACCTGTTAGAAAGAGGTTGTCAACGTACAGCACTAATACGAGAGGATTGTCATTTTCAACCTTAAAGTAAAGGTTAGGGTCGGCTTCACTCCTAGTGAATCCCAACTTCATCAAGTAGCTATCGATCCTCTCATACCACGCTCGGGGTGCTTACTTCAGCCCATAGAGGGCCTTCTTCAACCTGCACACATGAGATTCTTGATCATGAATCTCAAATCCTTCAGGTTGCTCCACATAGACCTCCTCTTTGATCGAACCATGCAAGAACGCGGTCTTAACATCCATCTGATGTAAGCTCCATCCTTGCGAAGCAACAAGGGTTATGATCAAGCCTAAGTCACAGGACACGTCCTCCAAGGTCTCGTGTCTCGTATTTAACATGTCGGACACGAAAAACACCCTAAAACATGCCGAAAACGTTTTTGAACGTGTCCTGAAAAACATAAAATGTACTTTGTCATTTTCTTTGTGTCCTAGTAATGGAAAATAAGTTTTCTAAGTCTAAAAGACGTTTCCCTAACGTTTTTTCTCCAGTTGAATACGTACCCACGAAATCAATAGCTTTAAAGCCCATGTAATTATTTTTCCGGGGTTCTTTTGATATTTTCTTCCGATGTCGTCGCTCTTCGTCGTTGTATAATCGTCGTATAGAACCTAGTCATCTCCTTGGAGTTGTTTGGTTGCTGAAAAGTTTGGCAACTTGGCAACGTGTGTGAGGTTCAGGTAAGACGCAGTTAAAACTTAAGCGGCAAGCCCGTTAAAAATGCATTTGATTCGTAACAATGACTAGCTGAGGGCCTAACACTATAATAAAATAAGATGTCCATTGTCACCATTCTCTACATCCAAGATTTTACCTCTTCTTTCGTATCTAGCAAACCAGTTCTAGTTAAACAATATATACACAGTTGAGGGAAATTGTATATCTGGTTCTACGAGAAAATGTGGCTTCCCAAAGGGTTCTCCAAAAGGCAGGCTTTGCCCAAGAAGGTGTCCTCAGAAATTATGTAATCATAAAAGGAAACATCCGAGATTGCATACTATATGGCTATGTATCACCTGCTTGATTACTACACTATTTCTCTATCTATATAAAATACCTTAACTATTATGGTGTCTTAATACCATTTCGTGTGCAGCTTACGTTGTCGAATTCCAGGGCCAGTATACAAATATAAATAAGTCTACTCAGACACATTGTCATCTAATCAAATGTTACAATAATATAATAATGATTATGTCAGACAATTTTCAACCCACTAGGTTTTCATTCGAGCTATTAATTTTCATTGGTTTTTGAAATCAAATTTGTTCTGGTTACAATTATATCAAAAGAGCTAGCATGCAGTGTAACTACTATTTAATAGTTTAATATCAAAGTACATATCTATAAATTTATAATCTTTGTTTCATTATTGACCCCCAAAAACACAGTTGGATCTGAATCAAGACCAAGCATATCACATTCTAATTTCTAAATTATGATTCTCTTTACTTTTTTTAAATGAACTATGAGCTTTGAAGTGATTATATTTTAATTTGATTAGATAAGCTGCAGCCTGCAATTTAATATGGATCAAAAACTATATATATATATATGATTGTAATAATTATATATAAAATGTGTCCCTCATGTCCTATTTCTGGGTCGCTGCGTTTCATATCGAACACTCGTATTTACATGTCCTCCGTGTCTCGTGTCCTCATGTCATGTGACTTAGGATCGAGCAGATGGTGGTATATCGGGCAATAGGTGCAAATATCTCACCTTAGTCTATACCTTCGTTCTGAGAGAAGCCACGAGCGACAAAATGAGCCTTATACTTTTCCGCACTTCCATCAACTGCATGCTTTATCTTGTAAAGCCATTTCGAAGTGACAACTGCTTTGTCCTGGGGTCTGGGGACCACATTCCCTACGCCTTTCACGGGATATTTTGTGTTGCCCCCAAGAACAATTTCCAGGTTGGTCTCCTTCTCTATCAGATTGGAGAGAGCTTCTTTGTAACCAGTGAAGTGCCTTGAGGCACCACTACCAATAAACAATTTTCCCAGCCAGTCTGGGGGAGTAGTTGTAGAGAGGGCCACTAGTAGATAATATTCATCTTGCTTATTGTTAACAACATTAGATTCATACCTGGAGTTTCTTGCCTTCTTGAAGGGTCGTCCTCTTTCTTGAATTCCAACATTTCTTGTACCTCTGCCATTGGACCTACCATTCCTTTGATTGCCTTGAGCGTGATTTTGGTCATCGTCATGGTGTGAGTCCCTTTTATCAGGGTACTCCCTCGCATCGTGGCCCATTTTGTTGCAATTGTAACATCGACCTTTTCTTCCACCCTTTGGTCCAGCCTTTCCTTTGGATTTAGCCCCAAAATTCTTTCTTCTTTTAGCATGAGAAGAAAAGGCAGAGGGATGGCCTTTAAGTGCAGGCATTTCTTGCTCTTCCATCCTTGTCTCTTCTTGAATACATCTAGCCATCAATTCCTCAAATCCTGGGATGACATTATTGTTGAGAAGAGTCGTCCTGAATATATACCATTCAGGTGGCAGTCCTCCAAGGGTTGTGATAGTCATTTCCCTGTCAGGAACTACTTCCCCAATAGATAGGAGATCATTCTTGATCTCCGTGATCCTTAAGAAATATGCTTGCATACTCTCATCTTTCCCCTTCTTAATTTCCTTCAACTTATTTCTAAGGAACAGAACTTGATTTGCATCATTAACTTTAAATAAACTCACCAATCTATCGTAGATTTCCTTGGAGGTTGTCAGTTTGGAATCATAGGGCACCAAGCGCTTATCGATAAAGTCCTGGATGATCTTCCTTGCTTTGACTTCTCCCTTGGAACACTTGCTTTTGGCAACAACGGATGCATTTGATGAAGGTGCAACAATATTGCCTCTCACATGGTCCAACAGTTCTTGATCTTCTAAAGTCAGATCGAGAGACATCTTCCATCTGTGATAGTCAGAGAGTTGGATGAGACACCGCGTGCCATTAGTCGGGAGGAGACTCTTCAGTTGAGATCCTTGGTAGGAACACAAGTTGTCGGATACAGGCTTAGGGATGGCATGGTTGATAGCCGAGGTAGCATATATTCCACCCCTGAGCTCACACTTGAGGGATGGTGGATGGTAGACTCCGTCTATAGGAGGGTACCCAGAATTTCAGCACTGTCAAGGGGTATCATCAGAAGTTGGGATATCAAATTTCACTGCGTGGTCTGGCAAGAGTAGGGCAAGTTCACAGGCATGAGACCTAGTCCTTATACTTAGGGTCTACCAAGGAATACATATAGGGATCGGAGATGAGGGCCAAATGGGTTCTAGCTAGTAACAACGTTATGCAGCGACATCCTGTGAGGAGTGGGACTTATGAGCTCCCCATATGTTTGGGGAATCTAGGGATCCAGTTGGCAAGCAGATCACTCCACTTTGTGACAAGTAGGGTCATGGCAAAGGATGATCCAGTTCACTTTGGGTTTGACACATGGGGGGTCAATGAAACCTCCACTGCATGGCAAGGCAGACTTGTCCTTTCATGGCTCAGAGTTGAAATTGGTAGTGGAGGGGTAGATATTGGCATCATGGAGATACCCGGGCAGGATGAGCTTAACTCTCACAGATGTTTTGCCACTAGGCCTCAGGAGGGGAGGATAGTGTCTGCGCACAATGGGGAGTATGTCATAGTCAGAGTAGTGCAGCGTCAGCATGGTGGCACCACTCTGGGACTAGCATGGAATTGGGGCATCACAGCTCTTCACAACTCAATAACCTTTAGGGATGCATTGGCTACTACAGGGGGATATCATACAAATCTTCCACTAGGCTTTAGTAAGTCACTGAAGGAGCAGGGGACTTCTAGTGCTTGCACTAGGCAAGCTAATGAGTGGGGTGAGGGGAGCTTCATGTTGGACGGGATGGCCTGGGATCCTGCCATTGAAGGATTCTTTCATATCAAGATAGTGCAAAGGTCAGGCACGATCTAGTGGCACATCTAAGACCCTGGCACATTTTGTAGTGATAGTGGGGAGCAACAGTTAGAGAGGATGCTTGCTCAAGCATTGCTTGAGGACAAGCAATTTTTTTGGTGCATTGGAGGAGCTTGCCTGATGAGGATGCTACTTGGGAGGGTGAGCACATACTTGAGCATCCAACACTGAAGTTGCTTGGGGACAAGCAACATTTGGGAGGGGAGCACTGTAATGTGGCTTCCTAAATTACTTTGGAACAGGATTAATTTCTATATTTTGGGACCGATTTTGGAGGTGATGGGGCCCATTCAATTTTATTAGGAGGCTAGACTTAGTAGAAGTTATTTCGATGTAGCTAATTTGTACATGGGGGCCACCCACACTACGAGAATATGCGTTCCCTATTTTGATTTGCATGGAGGGGAAATCGATGGTTAAGTGAGGGACCCGTGATGGAGGGAAAATGGAAGGAAAAGTGCTCCATGAAATCTATATAAGGAAGGCAACTATCCTCATTTCAGCGTCTTATCTTTTGACATATTGAACTCAATCTTAGTTGCTCGAGCTGCTTAGTCGGGTTATTGTGCTATTTAGCACACAAGTGTCTCCAAACAGAGATCTCAACCATTTCTTCCGTGGACTTCGAGTGCCAGCCCTAGGAGGGAGTTCTTCTTCATCTCAGTTCGTAGCAGCAACAGGGAAACGAGTTACAATAGTTGTAAGTCGAGTACCAACAGCAGGGGGAGTTGCAGCAGCGCGGGGATTGCACAGTCACAACGTGAGGCACTCTGGGAAGTTGGGGTGACAAGAGCATCCTTTCATCATTTTCAGGAGTATAGAGGGAAGCTACAGACAAGAGGGTCATCCTACATGCATCTCTCATTTCATCACACGCAGGATTGCGTCATCTCCTCCATGATTGTGCAGTCATTGGAGTGAGACTCTTTGGGGCAACACCATCCAAGGGAGTTTGGGTTTGGGGTGTTGGGAGATCATTTGGAGGGCCATTTGAGGAGGATTGCTGGAGTTGGGAAAGTAGAGATTGACAGGATCAATAACAACAACAAAATTCAAAATTGGAGGAGGGCCAAGCTATGAAGAGTCAATTTTTGAAGGTTGGAACCAAGCAAAACTAGTGGGTTTTGGGCAAGGATCACACTCCTAATTTTATAGAATTTTTTGGGCAGATCTAAGGAGTCAGACAAGGGTCCCAACTTAGCCAGTAGCTAGAGGAGCTAAGGGGCATTTGGGCCAAAATTCTGAGTTCAACATTTGGGCAATTCCTTTGTGGGTTATTCTGGGTTTCTTGCATAGAGGCTGTGATTAATTTCCAATAATTTTCTGAGCAACAGGGAAGGCTCTAACAACAGATCATTTAGGCAGCAGCACCTTTCTGAGCACTAACAACGCAACTCTTGGGCCGGATTACAGCAGATTTGAGAGTGTTCCATTGTTCATTTTCCGTTTTTGCTAGCTTTCCTAGAGCAAGCCCAGGTGCACACATTCCAGCACCTTGTTGTACATCTCTTCCCATTTAATAAAATGAATAGACAACGCAGTTGGTTGCCAATTTTGTGGTCTGATGGTCTGATTTAATTTTATGGGTGTTATTTTTATTGACCGCTTTGCATAGCACTATTTTCCCTAGTTTGGAACATTACATGGTTGAACCAAAGTTGAAATCGAACTATCAAAATTAACCATGCAAAATCTAGATGAAACTGAACATGAAAGGCCTTTTTCTTCATTTTCGTAGCATAGGGGAGCATGGCAGGAGTGAGGGAGGGAGCGTTGGGGAGATTGGCCAAGAGTGTGGAGCTCCCAACAATGGTAGGAAGCATCCTAGGAGCTTCAGGAGCACATTGCTTCTCAAAACATGGTTCTAGACTGAGTGTACCCTAGTAGGATATTCTTATTATCACTGTTGAGAATAGGTATATGTGTGTGTGTGATACTAGACCGATGAGGTCGTAACCCAAGATTGTGAATCCCCATTTGGACCCAAATCCAGATATGGATCTGCCATAATCTCTGTAGGATCAACCAAATAGGCATATCCAAACAATCTGAAGGCGGTTTCCAATTTTCAAAGTCTGATCCAATGGCACACAAGCAGATCTCAAGGAGAAATTAACATAGTTTTAGGTTTTTTTTTTCTTTTTTTTTTTTTACACCCTAGGCCTGCCATTAAATTTTCTATTGAATAACCCTACCCCACTTCCAACACAAGACACCGAGCTTTGTTTTTTTATACTGACTTAATTTTGAGCATTGATATCGACACCAATACTAAACCTGGCAAGCAATGAACATGAGAGTGAGGACTCATAATGAGCAATGATATTATACAATGATGTTGAGCCTGAGTTAGTGAGAAAGAGAACATATATCCCCATTAAATAATTTTGCTAAGTAAACTCCCCTTTTTGCAATTTTGGCGTTGAGAAAATATTTTGGCATGTAAAACTTAGGAAAAGTGGGTTGAGGGAGTCCCCACTTAATTTTTGGAGAAAAGGAGGCCACAAACATTAAAGGAGGAAAAATTCAATTGGTAGTGGGATGTGGGGGCCACCCAAAGAGGGAATTCGAACCCCTTAGGAAAAATCGAGCTAGAGAGGAGGGAGAGAAAGGAGGTCGAATTGGTGGATCCCACAAGGAGAGAAGGGAGCAGCAATTATAAACGTATGAGAAGGGCCTCATTTTGCTATCTTTTGACATTTGACATCTGAACTTGAGTTGCTTGAGTTGTTTAGTAAAGTCGACCAGTGTTGTTGAGCAAAAGGAATTTCCAAGCGAAAATTCCACTTCTTCCTTCGATGAACTTCAAGTGTTACACTAGGAGAGAATTTGGGGAGCTGATTCCGGACAATTGAGGAGCTATTTTACAGGATTTCTTCAGCTGCTGTGTGCTTCTCCTAGGGCACAAAAGGAAATTCATGAGCTGAGAGGAGCTAGCAAGCAGTGGAGTTTTGGCCAAAGAATTTGTAGAGGTTTTTCCACAAGGAGGATGAGTTTTTCTTTGGTGATTCGCAGGGCTGAAAGAGTTGCATTTTGGAGGACCGAATTTGTCTATTTCAAGGCCTGCACAGAGGTCACTGGTCTTCTATTGTGCAGTCATTGAGAGCAGGAGCTTGTGAGGGTCGAACAAGGAGAAATAAGGAGGTTTGGAGAAGCTATTTGCAGTGGACTTGGAGGAGAATTTTCCAGCAGTTGTTTGGGTGTCTTGCAGCAATTTCCTCTCTACAGCACACTCTGCTAGTAAGTTAGAGCCACAGGTGTTTCATGGGGTCATCCAGGCACTTTGGATTCAGCCCAAACCCTTTCATGGTTTTTGTGGGTTTCATGCGGGAAGCCTCCAATTAATTTGGCCAAATTTTTTAAGCACTTTTAAGGGCCCAAACACGGTCGATTTCAGCTAGCAGCAACAGTTTTTACCAGGCAGTGTGTAGTTCCTTTTGGGGACCTTTTTGGCACTTGGAGCTATTGTATTGACACCTGGGTTTTGCCATAGCTTGCAATAGCAAGCCCAGGTTCCATTATTGATTGTATCTATATCTTTCAGATTAATACCATGGCTCAGATTTTTGGCCCCAATTATTGTGTTTACTCATTGTGGTGTGTTATCTGAGTTTTATTTTGTTGTATCTTAGTGCATGTATTTGATACACTATTATTTCTACTAATGTTGTGTTTCCAGTTGACAACATCTAAATGATTTCAGCTCTAATGTTGTGATTCATCAATGATTTTTCTTTTTTAAAAATGAATCCTTTTTAAATTTAAGAAAACATTATTATATTGGCATATCCCTGTCATATCCAAATCTTGTCGATGTGATGGATCCAAATCTATATCATAGTTAACTTATATATATGTAGACATTAATATAGTCATTATTTGTGTGAACACGTCATTGGATATATATGAGGAGGTTCTCGCATTATTTAAGGAGTTATTGTGTAACTCATCTCTATTATATATTTGGGAGATGTACTCCATGTTCACATCTTTTGTACCTTGTGTATACTATGTTTTGTTGTACTATTTTGGGTATTTGGTACATAACATTTGGCTTCAAAGTGGACAGTGCAAGATTTGTTGATCCTTATTCTAAAATTACAGTGTAGAGTAAATAAAACGGCCAACATTTTAGGTGGATGTTCCACCCATCATCAGGGACAAAACTTTTTGTGAGAATAAAGCATGCAAGATCGTGTTAAATAGGATTAAGAGTTAATGGTCAGAAAGAAGAGAAATGAATGGAATAGTCAAGTTATTATTAAAAAAATTAATTGAGAGAAGTGGAACGTTGGGCTTTATTGTTAAAGATAAAGGTTTAAATTTAAAATTAAAGAGGGTCCCAAAGGTTGATTTTAATAAAGGTCAAAAGGTAGATTTAGTAATATTTTAATGAATTAACATAATTTAATATTAATGTTAATAATATTATAATAATGAGGATATTAAGCCCCAAGGGTTAGCTCAACTGGTCAAATAAGTGCTGGTGAGGGACCATATGGCTGGCTCAGGTCGCAGAGAATGGCACAGCAAGCTAGTTGGTGGCTACAAGGGGATGCTAGCTACCGGCTAAGGACCATCTTGGAGAAAAAATTTCTCCTAGGGTTATCACCCACAAAATGGTGGATAATATCTGGCTCCAACTAGGACGTAATCTCTCAAAAAATTGGATGAAGCTACTCAAACAAGAGGTCAGGAGAACTCCCGCAATCTCTTGGTTACCGTAGACCTGTTACCTGCACATAAAATAGATGAAAAACACAAGGCAGCATGCTTTCGCAGCATCTCATGATTGCCATGCTTGGATTAGATCCATAAAATCGACTCATAGAAGTAAAAGCAGTTTTTAAATCTAAATGCAACTAATCTATCATGAGAAATATCATATGTCATTAGTTATAATGCAAAAATCAACATGCAATGCATCCTATCCTAACATGCATGTTGTTAACGCTAAGTGTAATCATAAAGCCAGTGCAACCAACATATCATCATATCAATATAGATGTGTCTGCTAGTATAACTACTCATGTAGCAAACCACGACGCGGATGCAGATACATTTGTATGGAGAATGAAGTGGGTGGGAGGTGGGAAAATATGATCTCCATTCGAGGTAAAAGGAAGCCCTAGGAGAAGAAGAATAAGCCAATATAGAAGTGCAGGACTTTCCCTCTAAGAACGCAATGGTGGAAAGAAATATCACTTTCAACAACTCCCTATCACAATCATTGTTTATAATATCATGCTTTGTAGATGCCACCAGGTCGTGATGAGAGGGGAGCGAAGGGCGAGGGAAAGAACGGGTGCAATAAATAGGTCGCGCAAGGTGATGGTCACATTGGAGGGGTCAGGTCGTGGAGTGATCAAAACCCTGAGGGTGTGTCCAAGGACGTAAAGTATAACCAATGAGGGGCTCTTCCTTGACACTATACTCGGAAGGGGGAAAGGGCTCACGGTCACTTGAGATCATATGACAAGAGGTGAGGGAATCACTTGATGAAGACTCAAGATGATGAACAACAGAAAAGGGGAAGGTGAAGTCTCAATGGGACCCTTTTCCTGAAAATCCAACTCTAGAGGCTCATGTGATTTGAATATACTCCCAGAATCATAAGGTAGGTATGAGCAAGGGCCTTATCAATCCTATCATTGTTGGTATCAAAGATAGGGTCCTCCCAAAAAGGAGAATCAATTATCTACAATTGCTCCTTTTCATGCACGGGAAAGTGATAATTCTCCTTCCCAAGGGTATCGATGGATATGTCATCATAAATAATGCTCGAGAGAAAGGGCAGACCACTCTCAACCTCATCCTCCTTGTCGGTGTCATAAATGGGAGCATATTCAAATTGAGGGCCAACAATTTTCCATTTCTCTTTTTCAATATGGAAATACTCTCCAATGTCATCTTCTAAGGGGCTAATGGGATCACATTCCTCAAGGTTCACAAAAGGAGAATCAGCGGGAGTACTATACTTGAGAAAGGTAAGGTTAGTCTAAACATCACTTTCCATAGACCGATCCTTCCCAACATATGTGTCCTCAAAATTATCATTTTCATCATGTGGACCCAAGGAGGACTCCTCTTCCTACTCATTACTTAGATTCTCAACGTCTTGATGATGCTCAATGAAGGCTTCCTCTTGGATGCACTTGAAAATGTCTAAGAAAGCCATCAACGAACTCTTCAACGAATGAGATGCTCCTAGATTCATGATCATGCAGCCATGAGTTATGACCACCTAGAGATCCCATGAACAAAAACATAAGGACATCTTGGTGAACAACCTTCTCTCTTGAAGCATGCGCATAAAATCTTTCTACGTGGTCAAATGCGAATAGTGGATCACCATCAAATAAGAGCACCCCACGTACCATTCTTCCCGCGACAAATTAGGATGCCCAATGATGCTAGCAATGTCCAAAGCTAGAAATTTATCAAAGAAAGACAACCTATTTGAGATATACATGAAAAATATGTTGGATTCGTCGGGGTGAAATTAAAGATGCCTAAAAAAAGCTTGCTTCACCCTACAAGCATCGACCTTAAATTTCAATGAAGAACTAGGGCTTCGTTCTTCCAATGGAGTCACCAATAATGTTATGTCAATATGTCATATGGGGAACAAAACACACGTTCTGTGTCCCCGACAACAACGCCAAAATGTTACCGCTCAAACTAGTAGGGGGTCCTAGAGGGGCACTTGCTAGGTCAAGAGCAACAATGAAGCTAAAGCCCACTGTCACCACAACTAAAGCTTCCTACTCTTTACGGACTTTCACTGATGGGAGTGTTGATTTTTGTAGCTTGGGAGGTACTCCAAGCCTTGAGGATCAAGGGTTTGGAGGAAGGAGATCTACAAGTGGCCTTGTGGGCTTGAAACCCAAGCCTGGAGTTTTGCACCCATCGATGTTTGGGCCAAAACCATGACAAGATTTCGACATGTGATAGATGGAGATGATAGAGGACGTTGAGACGAATTCAATGCAACAAAAATCATCGAAATCAGAGTTGTCTATGTGGAGATATTAATTTTTGAAGTTAATGTGTGGGTTTGGTCAAGGTCGGCTAGTCGTTTGGAGACCTTGTAACAAGTTGTCAAGCCCACACATGTGACTTGATGGAGCCCTTGTATTGTGTATAAATATAAGGTGGAGGAGAGTCATTTAACACACCTAAGAAGCATCTTTCATAGTTTACGCATCAAGAAAGGCAGCGCGAGTGCAGGGAACTCTAGTGTAGGAGCACGCGAGTGTAGGAACGCGCGAGTGCAGGCATCTCTAGTGTAGGAGCACGCGAGTGCAGGAACAAACAAGTGCGGGAATGCGAGTGCAAGAACACGAGTGAAGGAACATGCGAGTGCAGGAACGCGCGAGTGCAGAACCGCAACGAGTGCAGGAACGCGCGAGTGCAGGAACGCGTGAGTGCAGGCAGTGCAAGTGAGGGTTGAGCGTGTAGCAAACTGCACCAAGGTGACGCAAAAGCTGAGCAAGGCTCAGTATGTATTGTATTTATGTGTTAAGGTTGAATTGATGCTAGTGGATGGTGTCCTAGTAGAGGATAGTTTAGAAGTCTGTTAGCAGCCAAGAGGAAGGGTTTCCTAGGTGGTTGGATGCCCTAACTAGGAGCAGATGCTACAGCAACAATTGGTCACTCGTGGTCTATTTGAGGGAAGCATGAGAGTGGACCAAGTGTGGATAGTGATTGGCACTTATGGTTTGCTGGAGGACAGTGTGTTAGTGCCCAAGTTGGAGCCCAATGTGCAACACTTTGACGGACTAAAGTAGTTGCTAGAGTGGCAGTTGTTGAGCTCAAGGTTTGATCACCTAGAAGAGCAGTTAAGTAGCCCTAGACTTGTGTGTGGAGAAGGGACTTCTACAGCAGATAATGGGCAGTCTTCCTAGCGCGTGTTCATTGTGGCAGATGAACATCTTGCAGTGATAGGTGGCATCCCTCCGTGCCCTATGTTGGTCTTGATTGGAGCAGCGCAGGAAGACCATAGTGGGCTGAAGTCCCCGAGTAGTTGAGCAGCAACGGTGGGCAGATAGAGAGTTGTCCACAAGTGGAGTTGTGAACAACTCGACAGGAATCTCGATGTGTTGTGCCCTTGATGGACTAAGGCACAACTAGTGAGCAGATTGATAGCCGAGGTTCAGTTGCCAGATGGACTTGGAGCATTGATAGAGGCAGGAGTTGCAGATCGGGAGTTGAAGGACTGGGCAGGTACATGGTACAACCGAGAGGAGCTAAGAGAGCATGTGATAGCCAAATGGTCAAAGTATCTTGTTGAGGGTAGATTGGTTGTCGATGCACTCACACCAAGCCCTAGTTTTGTATTCTTGTACTAGTGGATATTTGATGGCCATTATCCCTTGTACGGGAGCCCTAGGCTGTTGTATTATATGTTCAATAATATAACGAAGTTGGGTTGGAAATTGTAAAAAGTTCTCTATATTTTGTGCACGCGTGATTTACTGTTTTTTATATTCCGTTCTACAAAGTAGTTTCGTTGTGATTCTTGGTTTGGTAGTGTCAGCGATTTAACATTCTATCCTAGACCCAAGGTTGTGGAAAAACAACAAGAGCCCCGATATATAGAGAATCACTTATGAAGAATAGATCAACTAAGATGGGTGTCAAGTGATCTTGGGGACCCTTTCCTAGGGGAGGCTCAAGAATGGGACTTTCTTGCTTCTTAAGCAAGGTATAAGGTTTTCTAGGAGAAGGGGATGAAGATTTAAGGGCTAGGTTTAAGGAGTTTGAATTGTAAAGGAGTTTCCAAAACCCTAAAATCCTTGTTGAACTTGGTTTCCCAAATGGTTTTTGAATAGTTGACTTTTCAAAGGTATGGGACCACATGGAACAAAGTTGACCCAGGTTAGGTCAAGGGAAAGGAGTTTAACAACCAATGATATATTTGACCTAAACAAGGACGAGAAAGGGACCGAAGAATTAATTTTCACTTGAAGTTGCAAAATGATCCTTATGAGTAACTAGCCTAGGGAAACCTAGGGCAAAAACCAATCTCAAGGCTAGGGCTTGGGCTTTCTCACAACCCCATTGTCGAAATTTCCTCAAATGTGGAAAAGGCCTAGGAGACCCACCAACGCAGTAGAGGCCAACAGATCGAATTTTTCTTATGGGTTGTTTGTCGGGAAAACGATGCCCTAGGAGCCCTAATGTGGCTAGACCTAGAATAAAGGAGAGGTGAAGAAAAATATTTCTTTAAGTGATCACCTTATGGTGGACTAGTGCCTAATCCTTGGGGAGATTGAAGTCAAGAAGAATATGAAAATAAACTTCGTTTATAGGTCAAGGAGGCCTTATAATTAATTTCGATTGTCACTAGGGCAAAAGAGAGTGACCTTAAAAGCTTTTATACTTCGTTTTTATAAGGTGAAGTAGCTTGTCAAGATAAATTCAACCATAGAACTATCTCTAGGAGAATTCGTTCAACATACATGACCCATACATAAAGATATGCTATATAGAAACATAATTCCCTAATTTCGTAGTAAATGCATGCAACAACTAGCCCTAGTATAGCGAAAATCTCATTATCAATGCATGTGACTAAGTAAAAGAATAATAGCATTAAATTTGCACTTACATGTAAGAGAATATATCCAACCACCAATAGACTTGCCAATCATGAAGCTCCAAGATAAGAAAAGACAATCCATACATCGAAATTCATCCATACTCCAAAATTCCGTCCACCAAGAAGGAATAGTGAAAATCTCAAGAGAGATACAAGTCCAAACCAAGTGATGATGAGAAATGAACTTTCATCATTTGTATTTATACTCTTCTAATGAGTTCGATTTACCTATCTAAGCCTACATTAGCCCATAAAATAAAAATAATGTGCAAATAACTAACTTTTGGTGACAAGCCCACCAAACTAGCTTATAAACAAAATAACAAGCCTCTCAAGAGGTCGAATAATCAATAATGCATGTCGTTGGGCTCTCTAAGAGGCCTGATGAAGTCCATAAGTGCCAACATGATGAATTGAACTTCCAAAAGTAATGGGCAAGGGGTTGACCACTTGTTCTCCACATAATAAACCTGTGGTACTCCTAATGGTTGTGAGGGCACACAAGTGACCTCATGGGTCTCCAAGTAAGTCGAAGATGCTTGTAGACCATCTGTAAGGGCTCCACCGATGGTGTAAGTGACGCCACACCAGCATAGAAGTCCTCGGTCATCTGCCACGTGCATGGTACAATCGTGGGGCTGGCTGGGCAAAAGTGAATCAAGTGCATCTTCTTCATCCAATAGGTGAATCTCGAGCAATCTCTGAACATCTCTAGGGATCCATGGATTGTTTTCTATTGCTGTGGAGGCCCATGGCTCTCAATGCACACCCTACATGTGCCAATGTCACCCTCCGGAGGGTTAGTACCCTGTATAGGGAGACCAAACTCAAGATGGAGACCACCCATAATCCTGCATAAGATCCAATAAGATCCAATGCGTCCCCTAGCCTTCCAATACAATAATTCATTAAGGAAAGCAAGCAAAATAGCTTACACACCATGGAGAACAAGTGGGGACTTCATAATGGCATGCCCTTCTAAATGGGGTTAACTAGGTACCCTATCAGGTGGTTTCTACTTCTAAAAGGGATAGTATGTCCAAGGTACATCCTTTAAAGGGTGGTGGCATGTGACAGAGAGATGAATGGAGTAGGGGATGTAAAGGGGAAGCCATGAGCCACATGTTGGGTTACAAGGGTAACTAATAAAAGGGAAGCCCACACTTGGGTATATAAAGTATAGGAGGGAGCAATCGTGGTACATGAGGTGCCCCAGCCTTGACTTTTCGACCCTTCTTTATATGCCTTTAGCCTTTTATCATTTTTCGTTAATTGACTGCTTGGGGCTCAAGGGATAAGAGCATGATGTGTGTGATATAGCAGTGGATACCACCTCTAAGGTAGGGCAGTTCATTGCCCACCAGGGGTTAGGACAATCATGGGTTCCTAAATGATAAAGGAGGCTCATCTAAGGCCTGTAGGGACCAAGGTGATGGGCATGATGATGGGGTAGATCTCATGTATTGGCTTTTACCCATGTGCTAAATGTGTATGTCCTGGCCATCTTTTGCATTTTGAGGTACATTTTCCTGTTGAATGTGGCCAATTATGCTTTTACTTCTCTTTTCAGCTGCATCAACCTCTGAATCATGATTCAGGCATGACCCAAGGTGTGGGTAAGGGGAAGGCTAAACCAATGTGGACCTAGGTGGGAGACATGATGAATGGGGTGATAATGAGTGGAAGGGGAGTAAAATATACGGATGAGGAAGCGGAACAACGCAACTAAAATCAGGGTTTCCCATGTCGTACCATCCCTAAAGCCCAAGGGTCAGTAAAAGAGATCCCACAGGACTAGGGTCCAAGGTTAACATCCAAAAGAGGTCTAGGGAACAAGAGCACAGACCTAGCCCACTCTTTCCATTGAATCCCCCCATTATTCCAAGCACAGAAGTGTCCATCATAAGCAAACTACAATACTCAATTACCAAATGACAAGGCATGCCTTTAAGTTCGGGAGGCCCTCCTTCAAACATATGATCATAAGAGATGAATGAGGGACTACATGGCTGGCTCAGGTGGCAGAGAAATGGCACAACAAGTTAGTTGGTGGCTACAAGGGGTTGTTGGCTTCCGGTTGAGGTCCATCTTGGAGAAAAAAATTCTCCTAGGGATATCACCCACAAAATGGTGGGTAACAGATCCCAGTCAAAATCTACAACAAGGGGGCCAAATTTCAGCCTGAGGCAACTAGTCAAAGCATCGAAATTCAAATTCCAATATCCACAGATAAGCTTCATGAAAATGCCATAGTTTACCTGTGGTCAACCCTCGGTCAATAGCCCAAAAGAATGATATAACTTAAGTCAAACCCAATCAACGAATCACAGATAAACTCAATCTCAAAGATCAGTCAAGAACTTGGTCAAGCGGCAGTAGAAAATCCCAAGTCAATGCTAGTCAAGTAGAAGTCAAATAGTTGGTCAACACAGAGATAATCTTCCTCCTCTTTTCCTCACACTTGTGAACAGATCTTAGTTCATATCGAATTGATCTGATGTGATGGATGCCAAATGAGGTTAACAAATGCCCAATATATGTGTGCTAGGAGGTGGGTTTTGACCATAGGGTCAAGCCCCTTCAATTGGTGGGGCCGACTTGTGCAAATGAGGCCAACTTGGTCAACAAGAAAATACATAATTTCTCCTTTGATTTTGCGAATGAAAATATCGACCGCAGTAACCAATTTTCAACACTCCCTCTTAGTTAAGGAGGTACTTTTCATTTTCTCTTTCTCTTTATCTCTCAAGATCAATCTCCCCAACCAATCCATTGGTCTCTCAGTAATAACCCAAGGGAGAGATCCGATTTACAAGTCTGATCATAAGGAAAGATACATAGCATCAAACTCATCTCATAAGCCAAAACCCAATGGCATCAAGGTCAGTACCCAACTAACCAATGGCATCAATCAATGAGGCCAACCTCTCCAACCATATAAAAATGGTTTCCAATCAAGCATAATGACCCAAGATAGTACACAAAATCAATCTTCCTGGCCAAGTCAACTTGGTCAATCAAACACAATGACTAAAGGAAGAGAACTCAAAATCAGTATCCCCAACCAAACCCACTAGTCTCTCAATCAAACATAATGACTTAAGGGATCGCTCCAAGCCTCAAAACCAAACTCCCCAACCACATTAGTTTCTTAGTCAATCTCAACGACCCAAGGGAGTAAGCAAGACAATCTTCCCGGCCATAAACTTTGGTCTCTCAACAAAGCCCAAGGAAGATTGTCAAATCACATGATGCTACACAATCAATGCTCCCTCTCTCCAAGAGAGGGATTCTCAACAACTCCAAGTTGTTTTCTGAAATAAGCAAACCTCATCCAGAACAATGGTTTCATCAAAACATCAGCAACCTACTCATCAATAGTTACATATTCGAGCCTCACAACTCCTCTCTGTACAATATTCTGAATGTAATGATACTTGGTATCAATGTGCTTTGACCTGTCATGAAAAATTGGGTTCTCAGAAAGCTTTACACAACTTTGATTATCACAATATACAATGATTGATTCCAACACTTGATTAAACAAACCAACAAACAACTTACGAAGCCATACAACGTCACAACAAACTAAACATACAGTTATATACTTGGCTTCAGTTGTACTAAGAGCAATAGAAGTTTGCCTCTTACTTGACCATGAAATCGTAGCAGAGCCCAAGCTAAAACATAGGCCAAAAGTGCTCTTTCTATAATCAGTGCATCTAGAACAATCAGCATCATGCAGCTGCCATTTTCCATTAGAAACATATTTCAAACCGTAATCAAGGGTGCCACACAGATATCTCAATATATGTTTTGCTACAACCAAATGCACATGTCAAGGGTCAACCAAGAATTGGCTCAATGTGTTCACGGCATAGCGGATATTAGGTTAGGCGTTCACCAGATAGTTCAATAAGCCAATCAAATTGCAATACATAGAGGGATTAACCAGATCAAAATCAAAATCTCGCAGCTTCTTCAAATTCGTCACCATGGGAGTATCCATGGACTTGCAATCTATCATGCCAATTTTTTTAAGGATCTTAATGGCATACTTGCCTTGGCCAACAAAGATTAAAATAGACTTTTTCCATAATTCCAATACCAAATAGCAATGCATAAGACCGAGATCCTTCATCTCAAATTTAGAAATCAGCTCCCTCTTACACTAGACAATATGATTCTCAACCCCTATTAGAAATAGATCATCTACATACAGCAGCAAAACCAAGGCCTTCAACAACTTTGAAGTAAATTTGGGTCAGCATGGCTCTTTTTGAAACCAAGACTCAACAAATAGCTATCAATACGAGAGTACCATGCATGAGGAGCCTTCTTAAGCCTATACAAGGCTTTTTCCAATTTACAAACATGTGTCTCTCTATCATGAATCTCAAAGCCTTAAAGTTTCTCAATATAAACTTCTTCAATGACACCATCCAAAAAAGCAATCTTGACATCCATTTGATGCAATTTTCAACCTATAATAGAAGCAAGAGAAATAATAGATCTAATAGAAGAAAACCTGGCAATAGCAGCAAATATGTCTTCATAATATTCTCCCTCTTTTTGGGAGAATCCACGAGCCACAAATCTTGCCTTGTACTTCTAAATGCCTCCATCAGCTGCATGCTTGATTTTGTAGATCCACTTGGAAGACACAACAGAATTTCCTTGAGGTCTTGGCATGATTTCCCATACATCATTCTTCAATATGGATTGGTACTCTTCAATCATAGCATCTTTCCAAACTCGATGTTCAATTGCTTATTCATAGGTGGATGACTCGGACTCAATGATCTTACTCATCAATGTTGCATTACCTAAATACTTCTTTGGCTTTTTGCTTTCTCTAATGGTCCCACAAGGTGTTGCATGTCCTTCAGCTTCTTTCAAATTTCTTTCTAGCCAAGGTGGTCTCTTTCTGGTCTCAGGCATAGTGACTTTAGGTGAATCAATAAATTCACATGGAATATCAAACTCTTCTTAAGGATCTTGTTCCATAGGTTCAAGTTCTTTAGATTTAAATTCCACATTCTTAGGAGCCACCTACATTTCATCATCAGAGTCCAAGTATGATCCCTTGGACTTCCAAAAAGAAACATCCTCATCAAAAATGGCATCCCTGCAAGTTTCAATTGATCTTTGTCTTGGTACATAGACTCTGAAAGCCTTTGAATTTTCATTGTAGCCAACAAAATTTCCCTTCTTCCCGGAAGGGTCCAATTTTGTCCTTTTTCCTTCGGCACATGAACATAAACAGGACAACCAAAAATTCTCAAATGTTCAACATTGGGTCTCTCACCTATGAAGACTTCTTCAGGAGTCTTATAATCCAATATTCAGTGTGGACATCTATTTTGAACATTAACAGTTGTCTTTGAAGCTTCTCCCCATAGAAACATCAACTCTTGATCATGAAGCATGGCTTTGGCAGCTTCCATAATAGTTATGTTCCTCCATTCGGCAACACCATTTGTTGAGGATAGTAGGGAACTATAAGCTCCCTCTTAATTCCAGCATCCCTATAGAAGGCATACAACGCCTTGGATACATACTCTCCTCCACTGTCAGACCTAAAAGTCTTGATCCTTTTTCCTGTAGCATTTTCAACTTGTGCCTTAAATTCTCGAAATTTTTCAAACACTTCATCCCTGGATTTCAAGAACTAAATCCATGTTTTATGAGAGTAATCATCAATGAAAGTGACATAGTACAAATGAACACCCAAGGATTTGTCAAACATAGGCCCACAAACATCAAAATGCACAAGATCCAAGATTCCTTTAGATCTACTATCACTACTAGTACATCGTCCTTTGACATGTTTCCCAAGAGCACATCCTTTGCAACTGCATCATTTTCAATCTTAATGTTAATTACACCTTTAAAAAAATCCTTCTTTCTAGTCAAAGCTTTATAATGAACATGAGTGTACCTTCGATGCAATAATTCACACAAATCAGATGTGTTTTGTATTAAGGCTTGAATTGCGCATCCAAGGAGACAATATATGCCTCCTATTCGTACACCAATGACCTTGGAAGATTCAAAGGAGGAGTATTTCTTCCATACTAGAACTTGTCCATCAACAAATGCAATTTTATACCCTTTTGCTTCAAGAGATGAAATAGACAACAAATTCTTCTTCAAACTAGGAACATAAAAAATATTTTTCATAGAGACATTACCCCCTGATTCCAATTGGAAGGATGATGAACCAATGCCTTTGACTTCGTACTTGCTATTGTCTCCAAGCTCAACCCTTTGAGCTATCTTCTTTTCGACTAGTCCAGAGAAATTCTCATGACTTCCAATAATGTGCCTAGAGGCACCACTGTCCACCAACCGAATTTCATCATGACCTGCAATGGAACCTGTAAAAGCAGAATAAAACGAATATTCATCATCAGAATCTTTCCTCCTAGGCCTCCTCTTATGAGATGGTTCATTAAGGTCAGTTGCAGATATATGGTGCTTCTTTTTCCTTTTTTTATCATCATTCCTTTGAGGACACCTATTTTGATAATGACCATGTTCTTGGCAATGACAGCACTGAACATTTGTCATGTCTCTTCTTTCTTGAGAGGGAAGAGGAGGTCTTTTTTGTGGAGCAAGTCCTCTTCTTGGAGCAAGTCTTGGATCAGATCTTGAAGTAGGTTTTCTTCCTCAACTTCTTTGAAATCTTCCAAAGTTTCTTCTTCCCTTGCTATTCTTTGAGTGGGCTGCAAAAGCTTGAGAATCTTCAACTAGATTTGGAATCTTGCCTTTGGACATGAACCTAGATTCTTCTTGAGTGCAAGTAGCCCATAGCTTATAAAAAGTAGGAGCAGTTTCTCTTCCACTAATGTTTGTTGCAAAAGAATTCCAAGAATCAAGCAGGCCACCCATTGCTACAGCTACTAATTTGTTGCCGGATACTTCTTCATCAATAGCTTTGAGTTGATCTCTTATTTGAGATATTCTTATGAAGTATGATGCCAGAGTATCATTCTTTGTCATCTTGACATCACGAAGCTGACTCCTTAGACTTATATCTTGATTGATGTTGTTGATGGTATATAATCCAATAAGAGCATCATACATCTCTATGGAAGATTTGTAATCAGCAATATAAGGAATTAGATGATCCCTAACAAATTCCACAATGATGCTCATAACCAAGATATCACCTTCTTAAAACTTGACTTTAATTGCTTGATCAGTTGGTTTAATAACTTTTCCGAAAAAAATACCCAAGACCTTATGCCTTGCAAGCACCGAGTCAATTCTAGTCTTCCATGCCCTGAATTTTGTAGCTCCTTCAAGCTTGTTCTCTGTCTTCATGAAGGAAATCATGATAAAAATGACCAGTCAAAACAAAAGATGTAGAATCCCAATGCTCTTCATGGTGCTCTCAATGCTCTTCAAGGTGATCCCAATGCTCTTTTCCTTCACCAACGCTATGATACCATGTTGATTTTCTAGTGCAAACAAGACTAGCACAATTCTTCAAACTGATAACTACTTCCAATGATACAATTTAAAGCATTCCAATCAATAAGTTGTTATACATGAAAAATTTCAACCATTAACTTCTTCAATAGAACAACAAAGATCACAGTAAACAATGAGACAAGAGACACCAAAATTTTGTTCAATGACCAAGGAAAAACCCCACAAGGGGGAAAACCTAGAAATCTTTCCTTATGAGATGTCGAAATATGTAACTAGGTTCAGTTTTCATAATGACATATGTTATCATGATTTTATGTATTTGATGTAAAGAGAAAAATAAATTTATTATTGTCATTCTTGAAGCATGGGTTTAATGCTCAAGGGAAATTTATTTATAGGTCAACCACCCATTGAGTGCTTCTAGGGATTGCCTTTGAGTCAACAAGTCATAAGTGTCATTGTCATGTATGGAAGGCCCTTTTGGGCATGTTACCTATTGTAAAGAAATTTATTTGAGTCATAAAAGGCCCTCCAAGACCTTGTCAACGAGCTACAAGAAGTCGACCTACATGGAAGATCAAGTCAGCCTAATGGAGGAAATTCGTACCCCTAGAAAGCTTATAAATAAGAAGGAACTCGACCTCATTTGGACACACATCCAAGGCATGCAAAAAGAGCAAGAGAAGCAATTTGATCTCCACAAGAAAGAAGTTACAAAAAGACACAAATCAAAGGAAATAAGAAGAAAATCCATATCGAAGTTTTTGGGTCTCTCTCTCTCTTGTGCAACGAAGTTCTGAAGCTGCTAGATCGAAGTTGCAAAAAATTTTGTTTGGGTTGAAGTTGTTAGAGAAGTTGTTGGGAGATCGAAGGTGGTTGTTGGAAGTTGTGTAAGGAAAGCTCATCAAGAAGGAAGGTCTTGGTCAAGGGTCATAGGTCTTGGAAATCGTCAATTGAAGTTCTATAAGAAGAGAAGAGTTCTTGCGGGTTTTCCTCTCGAGAGGAGAGGTTTTCGCCCTGGCTGATACCCTATATCTTTTGTCTTCTTGTCTCATTGTTCTTTAGAGTTTGTTAGTTGTTTGACGATGAGAACTCTAATTATAATCTAGAAGAAGCTAATCAAGTTAAATAAAAATACATCACAACCAGTGATCAAAGTAAGAGCAATCATCTAATCTAGCTACCCTAGATTTCTCAACATGGTATCAGAGTTATGGCGACATGACAAGGAAAGGAAGCTTATAGAAGGACCACCAAAAGGAATATCAAGAAAGGTCAAGGCATCAAAGAGGACATCAATCCATCAAAAATGAATACATAAGGTCCAAGAAATCTAAGGAGCATCAAGGAGGACCATTCATCACATCTCAAGGATCATCACATCTCAAAGAGAAGAAGACCTCAAAGACTCTACTTTCAACAAGGACCCTTCCTCCAAAGAAGGACTATACATTAGAAGCATATTGAAGTTACCATATTATACACTTCTACATCCCAAAGAAGCAAGAAGAATCGTTTCCATCATCATTAAGGTGATCTCTCTCTCTCGTTGAAGCAAGGATCATATCTCAAGCATATTTGAAGAAAGACATCTCTAAAAGAAGAAGTGTTGTCATCTTCAAGGAAGATATCATCATCAACTATCATCAAAATCAAAGAAGGCGTCAAGTTGAAGATATCATTATCAAAAAAGCATCTTCACTTGACAAGTAAGTACCTTTATACCTATGTATGAATCTACCATTAAAATGACTTCATTATGCAAGGAAAGCAACAAACTGGTTGGGTCGTCAAATTTCCTTGCATGGAAGAAGAGGACAGATTTGATCCTCATATAAAATGAAGTCATTGGACATGTTAAGGGTTCAATAGTCAAACCACCAAAAGAAGAAGCTCAAGCTCTAGCAAAATATTTGAAAGGGGCAATAAGGGCTCAAAGAATCCTTATAGAATCAATCAAGGACTCCCTTATCCCTTATGTGGAAAAGTTGGAAGATTCCAAAGAAATCTATGATAAGCTGCTAGAATTGTTCTTTGTAAGCATTGCAGGAGAAGTTATATCCTTGAGAACCAAGTTATACAAGATGAAAGTATCAAAGCAAGAAGGGATAGCCTCATATCTTATGAGGGTGTCACAAATACAAGACCAATTGCAAAACTTGGGGGAAATAATGTTCGACAAAGGAATGACCACCGTGTTGCAATGAGTGGGGAAACTTTGTATCAAGTATCTATGGAAAGAAGGAAGCCACCCCATTAAGTGAACTCTGGTTATTATGTAACATTGAAGAAACTAGGTTGAAGGCAAAAAGTGGCGTAGGACCAAATGAACAAGTTCAAGCATTTGCAGCCATGGCTGGGAGGAAAGGAAACTTTCGGAAATTTGGTCCTTAGAAAAAGAAGAAGATCGATATCTCAAAGATCCAATGCTATGGATGTCAAGAATATAGGCATTTGAAGAGAGAATATCCTAAACTTAAGAACGGCAACAAGAAAAGGAAAGAAAAGAATGAAACCCATGTCACCGAAGAGGTCGAAGAACATGAGAAGAAGAAATCAAACAAGGAAGTGAAAGATCTCTACTATGACTAAGATAATCTCCTTCACTTAGTTCCTTTTAATTTTAGATAGTCATCATGGTAGCAAGCATTGTAAATATGATAGGATGCATCATATTAAGAAGATGGCATCATATTAGAAGCATACGATTTAGCAGAAAAGAGCTCAGAGTTGAAGTAGAAGTCTACATGGCTATAGCAATCATCATGATAGAAAGGAAGTAGCTCGTGGTAACCTCATTGAAAGCATGGAAAGGTCATTTGAAATAGATGGAAGAAAGTCATCTAGCATGATAGAAGATAGAAAGGTCATCACACATCATCATTGTTAAGGAGCATTTGCAAAATGAGGACTGTTAACCACCACCTGTGATTCGTTCTCCACATTTCACTTGTTTCAATCCCACTTCTTCACCCCTGTGAGCATCACCCGATGCAATGAGTGCTAAGTGAACTATTCAAAAATCATGAGAAATTAGTCAGTTACGACTACCTCTCATGGAATGGTCATACGTTTGAATGACTTACTTAACGCAGTTGAATCCCAAAATGATATCTAATATAATGCACTGCGTAATCCCCCATACTTATATTCTCCTAGATGGTCCTCAGCCAGCAGCGAACAGCCCTTTGTAGCCCCCAGATAGCTCGATGTGCCATTTTCTCCGCCACCTGAGCTAGCCATGTGGTCCCTCACCCATTTGTTATGAATGTATGTTTGAAGGTGGGCCTCCCGACCCCAAAGGTACGACTTTTCAATGGTAGAGTTGTTATGGGAAATTTTGGGCATGAATTGGTGGGGGGATTCAGTGGAAAGAGTGGGTTTGGTTTGTATTATTGTCTACATTGCCCGATTTCACGGTTACCCCTGCATACTAATCCATGGGATCTTCTTTACTGGCCATTAGCTTTAGCGTTGGCACTACATGGGAAATCTCGATTTTGGTTGCATTGTCCCACTTCCTGACACCACCTACATTAAGCAAAAGCCTTTCAGTAGAAATCACATAAGAGAAATTTTTTGCCAACGTGTTTTGAACCAGCAAGTGTAGTTCATCATCAGGACCAGATGAAGAGGCAGACCTACATTACTTCCTTTCCACTCATTTGAGCCCCATTCATCTCTTTTCCCATCTGGGTGCACATAGGGTTAGCCTCCCCCTCCCCTTCTCCACACCTTGGGTCGGGCCTAGAACAAAGCCTTGGAGGTTGATGCATCTAAAAAGAATATAAAAAAGCATAATTTGGCCACTCTCAATAGGAAATGCACCACAAAATGCAAAAGATGGTCGAGACACAAAATTTAAGCACGTGGGAAAAACCCAAACATGAGCTCTACCACTTATCCATCGCCATCACCCTAATTCCTATGGGCCTTAGATGAGCCTTCTCCATCATTAAGGAACCCATGATTGTCCCAACCCCTGGTGGGCGATCAACTACCCCACTTCAAGCGGGTATCCACTGCTACATATTACACATCATTCTCTCCATCCCCTTGAGCCCCAAGCAGTTATGAAGAAAACTCAATCAGAGGCAAAAGGCATATAAAGAAGGGTCGAAAAACAAAGGTCAGGGTAATTCATGTACCACGATTTGCTCCCTCCTATGTATTTGGGATATGTGATTGGCGGAGGAGAATTGAAGATAGATCCTTCCAAAATGGAGTCCATCATGAAATGGTCGATGCCTACTAATGTCACTGAGGTTAGGAGTTTCATTGGAGCAGCACAGTACCTGAGGAAATTCATAGTCATGTTTTCAGCGGTAGCAGTACTACTCCACGCCATAAAAGCAAGTGGCAAGAATTTCTAGTGGGGAAAAAGGCAGCAGAAGGCTTTTGATGAGTTAAAGAAGAAGATCAGTGAAGCACCAGTTTTGGCATTACCAAACTTACAACAGCCCTTTGCAGTAGACACAGATGCGAGTGTGTATGCTATGGGAGTTGTCTTGATGCAAGGAGGAAGGCCTGTTTGCTACCATTCTAAAGTATTTCGTGGGGCATTTCTTAACTACCCTACCTACGATAAGGGGCTCTATGCCATGGTGCAAGCTATGAAGAAGTGGAAGCACTATTTGATGGGATAGGAGACAATAATTCACACAGATCACCAATCGTTACAGTACCTGCAGGCCCAGAATAAGCTACAATAGACCATGCATTACAAGTGGATGGTGTTTTTATAGCAGTTTCATTTGGTGTTCAAGTATAAGAATGACAGCACAAACAAGTTGGCCGATATGCTTTCAAGGCCACCCACATCAAAGATTACAACTTTGGGGACTCTTATGCACATGGAGCCATTCACCTATGATGCATATAAAGAGGCATATTCAGAAGATGAGGACTTCAAGGAGGTGTATCAGCAGTTGCAGAGTCAGAGTCATGTGCACGATGGCGACATCACTGTTGACTACCATCTCCAGGATGGTTTACTCTACAAGTTGGATAAGCTATGTGTTCCTAAAGTTGAGCGTTTGCAACTGATTAGAGAGGCTCACACCTCCAAGGTTGCAAGGCCCTTTGGTGTAGGGAAGATCGTGGCTAACTTGCAAAGGTATGTGTATTGGCCCAAGATGCAAGAACAAGTAGCTAGGTTCATAAGCGGATGCATGCTTTGTTGTACCAACAAGCCTAGCAACAGGAAACATGGTTTGTATCATCCCTTACCTGTACCTACTCGTCCTTGGGAAAGCATTTCCATGGACATTGTGGGAGGTTTACCGACAACCAGGAAGGGACATGACTACATGTTCATGGAAGTTGACATGTTCAGCAAGATGTGTGTTCTGATTCCATGTAAAAAGACCATCAGTGGACAAGAAGCAGCAAACTTGTTCTTTGGATAGATCTGGGTACACTTTCGGATACCAAGGAGCATCATTTCAGACAAGGATATGAGATTTCTCAATGCATTCTGGACTACATTGTGGGAGAAGATGGACACGAAGTTGAAGAGATCTACAGAATTCCATCCACAGATAGATGGGCAAACAAAAGTAGTCAACAGGACTCTTTGGTGCAACATCTGAGGGGTTACAACTATAAGCATCCGAAGACTTGGGATGAAGATCTGGTATATATACAACATTCTTATAACAGAGCGCTCCAAACTTTTACAGGAAATTCCCCATTTGAAACTTGTTTTGGATATTTTCCACGTTCACCTTTGGATATTACATATGGGCAACATGGAGGAGTGAAGGAAGACATTACAGGAGATGCTTTGTGGGCTGAAAAATTTATAGAGAAGATCAAGGAAATCCATCTACACATACAGGAAACACTGCAGAAGTTGCAGGCTAAGTATAAGGTCAAGCATGATCAACACAGAACAGAGAAATCATTCAAGGTGGGAGACAAAATATGGCTACAGTTGAACAAGGAGAAGTTGCAGAGGCTTGGTAAGAAAATCAAGGCTCTAAGGTATGGTCCCTTCGAGATACTGGAAAAGATGGGTGATAATGCCTATCAACTCAGTCTACCACCATATATGCGCATTTACTCAGTTGTAAATGTAGAGAATTTGAAACTCTATGAGCTTAAGTTGCACGAAATGCCGGAACGTTTCTAAGTTTCCAAAACGGGTACGTTTAGAAACGTCACCTCCCAAAAATGGAACCGTAAGTCGAAACGTCATCCAAAACGTCATATATGTATATATAAAAATATATATATATATATAAATAAATAAGTGAATAACACAATATCTTTGCAAGAAAAAAGAGAACAAGACCCATAGATGACAATTTAGAAGGAAAAACAAGTCTATATTATCTCTCATAGATGATTACATCATGGTCAAGTTTTGGTCAAGTTTCGGAGTTTCAAGTACGGGTACAGCCCGAAACGTTGGGTTCCTAGAATTTTTGTGCAACACAGCTATGAGCCTTCCTCTAGATCAAGAAGAGGAACAGGTCCTACCTTCTATGGAGGATTTCGCACCAAGCGCTCAGGCCGAGTTGACAGAAGATACAGTTTTGCAGAAGAGGTCCAGAACTACAAGACATGGGAAACAAGACCTTTGGCAAATTGGGTTGAAGGAAAAACTTCCAGGCAAAGCTAAATGGTACACCAGAGAGGAGATGGAGGAAAAATTTCCTCACCTCATTCAGTAAAAGCTTTTGGGGACCAAAAGCCTCCCAAAACGAGGAGATGTGATCTAAATTGGATCATTATATTGTTTGTCATCCATCTCGATGTATTTGGAGTGGAAAAAGTGGAGTCAACTCACGGGACTGTTTTTACCGGTGGGACTCAATTTGGCGAAACAGGGTCCAAAACCTTCCGAGAGCATTTTGAGGCATCAAACGACGTTTTTTGGGGGTTAAACTTTGTCGCTTAAGCATAGCGCCTTTTCATGATCTTCTACACAAACAAAGCTTTCCAACGACGCAAGAATCGTGTCAATTGGAGTCTGTAGGCAAAAGTTATGCCACTCAGAAGTTGAGCTTCCTGTTTTCACACCTATAGTTTAGGAGGATGTTGCGTCAGCCCCCATTATTCATGGAAAAGGGGCTAGCCACGTGTTTGTGATGTAAAAGACTCTAGAAGAGTCTATTTTGTAACTCTAGTTAAGAGTTGATGTAGTCAAACTTAACCACTAGTAGGCTATCGGGTTGTGTTATAACCAGGCCACTAGGAGGAAGAGGCATTCCATTCTTTCGAGAGCATTTTGTTCCATAATCGAGAAAAGATAGCCAAGAGAGATAGGAGGTAGAGCACACAAAGAGGATCTGTGCACTGTAGCAGCCCACGGGCTACACACATTATTTCTTTGTATTTACAGTCATATTTCCAGACAGAGAAAGAGAGCGAAGCAGCCTCACCTTTCATTTGGGTTTTCTCCCAAAAGGGTTTCCCAGAGAACATATCTTGTGTATTATGTGTGTGTGAGCTTATTTTGTCGTTCTCTACTTTTCTGCTTGATTTACTTTTACATGCATGCACTAATTACAGTTAATTTTACAGCTGTAGAAATTAAATAAAACTGTAATAGTGTAGAATCTCAGATTTTTAATATAATATTATCAGATATGTTGTGACAAACTGTCCAGTGGAATATCCACGGCAGTTTATGGATCATTTGGTGGAGCATGGGGGCCACCTCATGAGATTTTCGGCCCACATGGGAAGTACGCTCTCATTGGAGCGGATTTTGTGTGGGAAGTTCTAGCTGGGCCCACATGGGCATTTTGGAGGCATCTTGACAAAAGGAGGAAGGAACTCTCATTCATTCATCATTTGCAAAATTGTTTATGACAAGAGCTCGCTTGGGCTAAAGCCAAGTCTGCAAGTGTTGTTTAGCACATGAGTGTCTCCGCGCGGAGATCTCAGCGCTTGCTTCAGTGGACTTTGAGTGCCAGCCCAAGGAGGGAGTTTCACCTTGCCTTTTCACACCACCAGCAGGAGGTTCGAATTTCCTGGGAGAGGAGCAGTGCAGGGATTGCGCAGTTCATGGTGGGAGCACTCCGGGAGGTCGAGTGAGTTGTGATTGGGGCTGAAACTTGGATTGAAGGTCAGGGAATCATTTTGAGGAGTATTGCAACCATTTTGGAGGCCTTTTGCAGCAAAATTTACAAGTGGGTCGAATCACCTAGCAATTGAGCCATTGAGGGGAGACAGGACCGAATTTCCAAAGTCAAGCATTAGCCAAATCCTTCTTGGGTTATTCTGTGTATTTGGTGGAGAGGCTAGGATCAATTTCCGAAATTTTCTGAGCACCGGAGAGGGTCCCAGCAGCAAATATATTCAGCCAGCAACGTATTTTTGGGCATCTTCAACGCAGAGCTAGAGCAGCATAACAGCAAATCAGAGGAGGGTGTCTTATTTGTCATTTGGGGCTTTGCTAGCTTGCCTTGAGCAAGCCCAGGTGCATTCCTTCTAGCGCCTTATTGTACACCCATATTTATTAATAAAAGGAGCTCAGCAACACAGCTTTTGGTGCAATTTATGCTATGATTATGTGTTCATTGTTTTATGATGTTTTTATCTATGTTTGCTTTGCATATTTACTGTTAATTTTCCTTAGCGATATTACATCAAGAGAGTCCAAGGGGTCGAGATGCAACCAGCAAGGAGTTGAACATCTAAGTTAGGGATCTAATCTATGGAGGTGGGTCAAAGTCTCTTGGAGGAGGGCTAGAAGGGTTGTTTTACCAGCAAAGTCAAGGGCCGCAAATGCCAGGAAGAGGGTCAAGCCCCAGCAGAGGGTTGGCTAGCCATTTGAGGATAGTCACAGCCCTGGTTAGGGTTGGCCTCAAAGCTGAGAGGCTTGTGATGTCATAGAATAGAAGATAGAGACCTTAAGAGAATTGGTCAAAGGCTAAAAAAGGGAGGCCAAGACTGGTTGAATAGCTAGTTGAGGTTGTCGAAGGTGTTAGAACAGCAAACAAGGATCTAGCAAAGGCAAGTATGGTTGCTCAGGGCAAATCCTATTCTAAGAAGGGTGGCTAAGGTTTGTATCAGACTGGACAGAGGTTTGTCATGATGTATTAAGGCTAACCGCAAGGTCTATACTGTGCTAGAAGTTGGTCGCAGGTTGGTCAGAGGGGGACGAAGGTTATCATGGATAGATCAAGCCCTACAGGTGGGCAATTAAAGTCTAGTACTAGTAACTACTGAAAAGTGGTTATTGTAGCAAGTTGCGTCCAAGCAAAGGCCTGTGGAAGGTCAAAACAGTGACCAAAGGGCATTACAAACAGACCAAATGACTAGTAAAAGGATATTGAAGGTTAACAGTTGGTTTCAAAGGACAGTTGGTTAGTTGTAGTCTACGATGGGCTAAAAGAAGTAAGCCCAAGTGAGTTTAGTATCTTGCTGGTTGTGTTTTTGTAGACAGCTAATTGTATTTTATATGTTTGGTAGATGAGGACCTAATGGACTAGGCCTTAGCCCTAGTTGATTCGTCAAAGGACTGACTATATATATTAGCATTGTATCAGGGTTTGTAAAGGGCCATGATCCCTGGTACAGGAGCTCTATGATTTTCTTATTGATGGACTAAAAAGGAATGTGTTTTCTGCCATAAAATCTTGTGTACAATTGTTGATTTCACTGTTGATATACTTCGTTGTGCAAAGTGCTTTGTTGTTGGGCATCTCTAGTGTGTTTGTGTTCCTAGCTAGGGCATAGACCTGACCTAGGGTGCATGGAAATTTCAACATGGTACTAAAGCTACTTTGAAGAGCAGCTAGATGAGAGTGTGCATAGGTATCATCTCTAGGAGAGAGCTATGAAATTGTTGCAGGGCGTAGCAGTGTTTCCTAGACATGGAGCAGAAGGTTCATCAGAGAACATAATCCAAGTGGATATTGGTGGCCACCCACCTATTCCACTAGGAAACCTACCATTGTTTCTTTCAATTTCCTTAAATATAGCATAGTTCACTATTTTTGGCAGTTTTTCGGGTCCTAAACTTCTGGAGCCGTTTTAAGGCCCTAAATGATGTTTTTTGGAAAACGAGCAAACCCAAAGCCTACAACAAGGATTTGTAGTTAAAAGTTGTAGTCTTCGAATATATCTTTCTAACGAGGTATCATACGCGTCAAACAGAGATCGTATGCCAAAGTTACGACCCCGAGAAGTTGATATACCAATTTACCCAACGAGGCCCACAAACTTTTGGTGCTACATCTCCTAGGGTTAGGTTTTTGGATGTTCGGGGTTTTCCATTGTTTCTCAATAATAAATAGGCTTTTGAGCCTCATTGTAACACAGTTCAGAAGGCATTTCGCTGCTACATCTCTTCTCAAAGGTAAGCTACCATCGCCTGAGCTAGTTTATTTCCTTTCTGCATGTAAACAATTTTCAGTACTTTATTATTAACGAATTAAAGTTTTCTTTTTGTTGTATCTCTATGTTTTTGTTTATATATGTATTTCATTTCGTTCATACATAAATCTGGATTAGAACATAGAGATGTGGTATCAACTGGTTTGGTGATGAGATAGGTTGGGAGCTCTCGTGGATTGGTGGAAAAATCAGTGCATAGAAGTATGTTGTGTGCAAGGTTTCACACACTGTGGATGGACTTTCGTTGACTTGTCAAATGTTGAGACTATTAAGGTGCCTTGGCAAGGACTTCTTTGGCATGGACGACATAGCTCCGTGTGGATGGCAGGTTACTCGTGAGTTAGTATCTCCATTGGGTTGTAGAGTTGCACATCCAGCAGTGGAGCGATGTGCACATGAGGTGTTTTACCTAGGTCGATTAGAACACTTGCAGAGTTGACTTGCGATGGTCTAGAGTGGACTAGGCCCAACATTCAACCATAGCTCAACGCTGACCTTGAAAGAACACAAATTCAGTGGTTGCACTTTTCGAGAGGGAAAGTAGTGTGAGCCAAGAGGAGGTTATGTATACTCAGAGGGAGTCTGCCTTGACAGGGAGACTGTGAAGGAAAGTCAGTTGCCCAGTGGAAGTCTAACCTTCAAATTCAAGAAAGAGAGTGGAGTTTTAAGCCCATGCAAGGACAACCAGGAACCATGCGAGGATAGTCATGGCCATGCAAGAGAAAGCCATGGCTCATGCAAGGAAGTCATGGGCATGTAAGGAAATTCATGGAGTTGAAGATTTCTACGAGAAGAACATGGAAATTCAAATACCTTCCTCACTAAGAGGGAGTGTTGAAATTTGGGTAGCTCGAAAGGTATTTCCAAGTGGAGAAAATCCACAAAAATGGAAGCTTGTCGACGAAGTACCCAAGGTTTGAGATTTTGACTAAAAGGTGTGGTCTTGAAACCCAAGGAAACTAATATTTTATTCTAATTTGTTATTGAGTGGTGATATAAGGTTTCTTGAAGGACAAAGAAGACCCAGGCCTAGTCACAAGTGAGATGTGACTTCATTTGTGTGAGCAAGCAAGTCCAACGAGGCTGAGTTTCAACCAGCAAGTAACCGAGCATCTAAGTTAGGGATCTGATTTGTGGAGGGTTGAAGTCTCTTACAGGAGGGTCAGAAGGGTTGTTTGAACAACCAAGATAAGGGTTGCAGCTACTAGGGGGAGGGCCAAGCCTAAACAGAGGGTTGGCCAGCCATTTGATGACAGTTGTAGCCCTAGTTAGGGGTGGTTGTAAAGTTGGGAGGCTAGCCATCGCCTACAACAGAAGATATAGACCTTAACAGAGCTAGTCGGAGGCTAAAGAAGGGAGGTCGAGGTTGGTTGAAGAGCTCATTGAAATAGAAGAGAGTGCCAAAACAGCGAAAGAGGAGCTTGAGGGGGCAAGTATAGTTGGTCGAGGAAAGATACTCTGCTAAGAAGGGTGGTCGAGGTCTATATTAGACTAGAGAAAAGTGTATTAGGGCTGGTTGTAGGGTTTGGACTATGCTAGAAGGTGGTCGCAAGTCAGGAATGTTGATTTGGGGTAGCATCGTATGTGCTCTAGCCATGAAAATTGGTGGAGAGGCTAAGGCACATGAGATCTCCAATAACCAGAAAGGGTTTGGGCAGATTTTAAACAGTTTGGAAGATATTAAAATAATTAATATTTTTAATGGAGTCCCTAATTCTAAACTTAAGGAAAATAAAATATTAATGTGTATTAATATAAAACTGTGTTAAAATGGTAGAGAAGTCATGGATCAAGCCAAACCTAATCTTAGTCGTTGATTAGGGACTTAATCTTAGCCGTTGATTTGTCAACGAGAAAAGTATAAGAGGAGGCTTGAAGGGTCACTTCGAGAACACACTAAGGGAGACCAGTGAGTTCAATTTATGGAGCGGGGTTAGCTGAGCAATTGAACCAAAGGTCTAGAGAGCAGTCACAAGGCAGCGAATACGGAACAGAGAGACAGGAGATCAGCACAGATGTAGAAAAGGCAGACGCGGGGCCAGACGGAGCCACGCAAAGGTAGCAGAGACTGCGCAGAGCCAACAAGGCCTGCGTCATCCACGCAGAGGCTGCAGGGATGACGCAGAAGGCCAAAGAGGCTGCGAAGAGTCTCAACAGGCTCACGCATAGGGTTTCAAGTCACGCAGAGGTCAGTAGGGTTGATGTTGGGTTTAAAAGAAGTGCAAGAAAATTTGTCTATCTATGGGTAAGCCATTTTGGCACCCTGTTGTACTAGAAAATTATTGAATAATAAAATCCTCCCTTGCTGCATCGGTTTTCCCACATTGGGTTTTTCCGAGGACATTAATCCAAAATAACTGTGTCAATGTATTGATTCTTGTGCATATGTTTGTTTCTGTATTACGGTGTGATATCTGCAGCAGTATTTATTTTAATGTTTATTGAAGTAATTTCATGAATAACTTATGGTGAAATAAGTAGGAAAAGTAAATCAGTTGCCACAGTGATAGAATTTTCACATGTTATTAGAGGAAGTAATCAGAGACAGAAAGGGAAAATCAGTTATGTGTTAAGACCACGATGAAGAGGCATCCACCTCAGGGGACTCATGCAGATTTGTAGAAGATTTCACAAGAGAAAGAGATTTTGATTTCTCTATGTTGGCTACCAGGCTGGAAGAAGAAGTGGCATTCATGACTAGTGTTGCATCATCAAAAGTATGGTATATAGACAGTGGAGCCTCGTGGCATATGACGAGAATCAAGGAGTGCTTCTCAGAATATCGAGAAAAGTAGATGAACATTCAGATCACCATGGGGAACAAGGCAAAGTGTACTCCAGTAGGGAAGGGTACCATAGTTTTTCAAAAAGAATCGGGAGAGCGGTTCTGTGCAACAAATGTGCTACATGTACCAGGATTGGGGATGAACTTACTTTCCATGTCACAACTACAAGGCAAGGGCTATGACGTCTACTTTATGAAGGAAAAGGTATACGTCAAACACCCGAGCTGGAAAAGGAAAGTGCAAATCGAGATCAAAAGTAATTAGTTGTATAGATTACAACTAGAATCACCAATGGCACTAATAGGCAGTCATGGTGACAAGGACTTGAACGAACTAAGGCACAAAAAGATGGGTCACTTGCACCATGGAGCTCTGAGAATTCTCAGGAGCACTGTAACAGGAGTTCCGGATCTGAGTACGTAACGAGATGATGTATGCAGGGGATGCGCTCTAGGAAAGTATGCCAAAGCGACATTTCCTAGGAGCAAACACAGGGCCAAGAGTGTATTAGGATTGATACACTCATATATCTACGGAATTATGTCTATCAAAGCACTCAATGGTGCCGAATATTTCCTTACCTTCATTGATGACCACTCGAGGAAAACTTGGATTTATTTTCTGAAAACTAAGGATGAGGTTTTCTGTCGATTCAAGGAGTTCAAGGCTCTAGTGGAGAATCTGACTGGGAAAAAAATAAAAGTTTTGCACTCAGATAATGGTGGAGAGTATGTCGATAAGGACTTCACTGATTATTGTGCTAAGGAGGGCATCAGAAGAGAGTGGACAGCTCCCTACAATCCAGAGCAGAATGGGGTGGCAGAATGGAAAAACAAGACTATTGTAGAAGCAGCTAGGGCCATGCTATATGATCATGATATGCCAAAATTCCTGTGGGCGGAAGCATGCAACACAGTTGTCTACGTTCAGAATAGGGCTCCTCATCAGGCATTGGGCAAGATTACTCCAGAGAAGGTCTTCACTGGGAAGACGCCTGAAGTCAATCATTTCAGGATATTTGGGAGTTTAACATATTGCCGCATACCCGAAGAAAAGAGGAAGAAGCTAGATCAGACGCGGAAAAAGGATATCTGGTGGGATATAGCAAGAACGCTAAGGCGTACAGAATCTATCTTCCAGGGAGCAGGAAGGTAGTAGTACAACGAGATGTAAAATTCATGGAGGACAGAGCTTTCAAAAGATCTCGCAAAATGCCTTCCGAGGAGCAGTCGAAAGATGATCTGTTGGTCATGCCTCTTCAACCAACAGAAGTGAAGAATTCTTCCTCAAGTCAGGAAGATTCTCAGGATGAGGAGGAGGAGCGAACAGAAGCACTTGCTAGCAAAGGAAGAACTAGCAGGGAACTTCGTCAGATTCTGCGTGATGCAGAGAACTCCATCGGTGAGCCAAGGAACAGTGAGAGGGAGCGAAAACAGCTAGACAGATATCAAGCGTTAGTAGCTCAGGATGGAGAGCTTGCTAGTTTCAAAGAGGCAGCTCAGCATCAGGTCTGGCTAGATGCGATGGTAGAGGAGTATAACTCCATAATGGTGAATGATGTCTGGGAGCTGGTGTCAAGGCCTCAAGACAGATCTGTGGTAGGTTCGAGATGGATCTACAAGATCAAATATGTTGCATACGGTAGTGTTGAGAAATACAAGGCCAGGTTTGTGGCTAAAGGGTATGCTCAAAAGGAAGGGATTGACAATGAGGAAACCTTCACCCCGGTAGCTAGGTATACATCTATCAGGACCGTCATATCTCTTGCAGCCCAGATGGGATGGGAGACCCATCATACGGATGTCAAGATGGAATTTCTAAATGGGGTAATAGAAGAAGAGCTATACATTTAACAACCAGAGGGCTTTGAAACTCATGAGAAGAAGTCCCGTGTATGCAGACTGAAGACAGCGTTGTATGGGCTGAAGCAGGCACCGAGAGCATGGTATGGTCGAATAGATGGCTACTTGCAAAAGATGGGGTTTGTCAAGAGTGACGTAGATCCGAATCTCTACTATCTGGTCGTAGAGAACGAGCTGCTTGTCTTAGTATTATATGTCGATGATCTCTTTCTGACAAGATCATCCAAACTCATTGAGGACTGCAAGAAGAATCTAGCCACAAAGTTCGATATGAAGGATTTGGGACGAATGCACTACTTCCTAGCGTTGGAAGTTTGGCAGTAGAAAGAAGAAATCTTCCTTGGGCAAGGGAGGTATGCTACAGAAATCCTGAAAAGGTTCGAGATGGGAGACTGTAAACGTATGGCTACGCCAATGATCACCAACTAGAAGAAGATGGATGCATCAGAAGACAAGGAGGTTGATCCCACCCTATACTGGTAGCTCATAGGGTCCCTGATGTATCTGGAAATACCAGGCCACATATTTGCTACGTTGTCAACACCCTCAGTTAGTTCATGGTGGAACCAAAGAGGTCACACTGGACAGTAGCCAAACACATTCTCAAGTATTTATAGGGAAAAGTTGATTATGGGCTCTTATACACCATGGGGAAGGATATCAGGTAGAGTGGATTTACTGATGCAGATTGGGCAAGGAGTTCAGTAGATCGAAAAAGTACCTTTGGGTACTGTTTCAACATTGGATCAAGAATGACCTCCTGGTGCAGTAGGAAACAAAAGTTCGTGGCTCTGAGTTCATCTGAGGCAGAAAATATGGCAGCAAGCATAGCTTTGTGTGAGGCCATATGGCTTCGAAAACTGCTAGTGAACCTATTCAGAAGAAATATGGAGGTGACCAAGATCATGTGTGATAATAAGAGTTGCATCAAACTCTCTGAGAATCCAGTGTCTCATGATAGGTCGAAGCATATTGATATCCGGTGTCACTTTGTCAGAGACTGTGTCCAACGAGGCGCTGTACAATTGAGCTACACTCCTATAGGAGAACAGGTGGCAGATATCCTCACCAAGGCCCGCGGAAAGTCAATTCGACTACTTTAGGGAAAAGATCGGGATGGTAAAGAACCCCATTTAGAAGTAGAAATGAGTGTGTCAGCAGCACAAATGAAGAGGGCGTTGCAGTGGAGATGCAGTATTGGGAGAAAGGACCAGCAGCAGCACAGATGCAGAGAGAGTTGCAGTGCGAATGTAGTGTTGGGAGAAAGGACTAGCAGTTGCATGGATGCAGAGGGAGTTGTCGTACAGATGCAGCAGTGGCAATAGCAAAGTCATGGGCAGCAATACAGGATGCAACAGTGCAGAGGATGTCGGTCACGGAGGCTTAGCATCAGCACAGGGACTGATGTCGGATGATCAAAGGGATACTCAGTGAGGAGTATTACTAGAGCATAGTACTCGCTAAGAGGGAGTGTTGATTTGGGGTAGCATCAGATGTGCTCTAGCCACGAAAATTCGTGAAGAGGCTAAGGCACATGAGATCTCCAATACCTAAAAAGGGTTTGGGCAGATTCTAAACAATTTGGGAGATATTAAAATAATTAATATTTTTAATGGAGCCCCTAAGTCTAAACTTAGGGAATAAAATATTAATGTGTATTAATATAAAACTGTGTTAGAATGGTCCAAAAGTCATGGATCAAGCCAGATCTAATCTTAATCGTTGATTAGGGACTTAATCTCGACCGTTGATTTGTCAACGAGAAAAGTATAAGAGAAGGCTTGAGGGTCACTTGGAGAACACATTGAGGGAGACCAGTCAGTTCAATTTATGGAGTGGGGTTAGCTGAGAAATTGAACCAGTAGTCTGGAGAGAAGTCAGGAGGAAAAAAGTACGAAACAGAGAGATGGGAGATCAGCACAGAGGCAGAAAAGGCAGACGCAGGGCCAAAGGGAGCAAAGACTGCGCAGAGCCAGCAAGGCCTGCGTCATCCATGTAGAGGTTGCAGGAGTTACGCAGAAGGCCAGAGAGGCTGTGAAGAGTCTCAACAGGCTCACGCAGAGGGTTTCAGGTCACGTAGAGTTCAGTAGGGCTGACACTGGGTTCAGAAGAAGTGCTGGAAAAATTTTCTATCTGTGGGTAAGCCAGTTTGGCACCCTGTTGTACTAGAAAATTACTGAATAATAAAATCCTCCCTTGCTGCACCGGTTTTCCCACATTGAGTTTTTATGGGGACATTAGTCCAAAATAAATATGTCAATGTATTGATTCTAGTGCATATGTTTGTTTCTGTATTACGGTGCGATATCTATAGCAGTATTTTTTTAATGTTTATTTAAGTAATTTCATGAATAACTTATGGTGAAATAATTTGGAAAAGTAAATCAGTTGTTGCAGTGATAGCATTTTCACAGGGCAGAGGGGGGTGAAGGTTGTCGTGGGTAGGTCAAGGCCTAGAAGTGGGTAATTAAGGTCTAACACGGGTGAACAGAGATTGTTGTAACAAGTCGTATCCAAGCAGAGGCCTGTGGAAGGCCAAAACAGTGAGCCAAAGGAGTTGCTAGAGGCCAATAAAGGGCAGAACCAACAGACCAAAGGATTGGTGAAAGGGTACTAGAGGTTTACAATTGGCTGCAAAGGGCAGTTGGCCAACTATAGTGTACCATGGGCTAAAAGGAGCAAGCCCAAGTGAGTTTAATATCCTGAAGGTTGTGTTTTTGTAGGCATTGATTGTATTTTGTACATTAGGTAGATGCGAACATGATGAACTAGGCACCAGCCTTAGTTGATTAGTCAAAGGACAGACTATGTATATGATCCCTAGTATGGGAGCCCTATGGTTTTTTGATTGATGGACTAATAAGGAACATGTTTTGGGCCATAAAATCTTGTGTACTATTGTTGATTTCATTGTTGATATATTCTGTTGTGCAAAGTGCTTTGTTGTTGGGTACCTTTAGTGTGTTTGTGTTCCTAGCTACAGCATAGACCTAACCTAGGGTGCATGTAAATTTCAACATGGTACCAAAGCTACTTTGAAGAGCACATAGATTAGAGCGTGCACAAGTATCAACTCTAGGAGGGAGCTATGAAATTGTTGCAGCAAGCAACAATGTTTCCTAGACATGGAGCAGAAGGTTCATCAAAGAACATGGAGATGTGGTCTTGACTATTTTGGTGATGAGATAGGATAGGAGTTTTGGTGGATTGGTGGAAAACTCAGTGCACAGCAATATGTTTTGTGGTAGGTTTCAAACACCGTGAATGGACCTCCGTTAACTTGTCAAAAGTTGAGACTATTTAGGTGCTGTGGCATAGACGAGGTAGGTCTATATGGATGGCAGGTTGATCGTGGGTTATTATCTTCATTCAGTTGCAAAGTTGCACATCTAGTAGTGGAGCCATGTGCACATGAGATGTTTGACCCAAGAGGATCGGAACACTTGCAGAGTTGAGTTGTGATGGTCTAGAGTGGACTAGGCCCGGTGTTCAACCATAGCTCGAGATTGACCTTGAAAGGACACAAGTTCAGTTGCAGCACTTTCCAGGAGGGAAAGTAGAGTGAGCCAAGAGGAGGTTTTGTAGACTCAGAGGGAGACTGCGAAGGAAAGTCATTCGCCCAGTGGAAGTATAACCTCCAAATTCAGGCAAGAGAGTGGAGTTTTCAGCCCATACAAGGAGAGCCACAAACCATGTGAGGATAGCCATGGCCATGCAACAGAAAGTCATGCCTCATGCAAGGAAGTCATGGGCATGTAAGGAAATTCATGGAGCTGAAGATTTCTATGAAAAGGACATGGAAATTCAAATACCTTCCTCACTAAGAGGGAGTGTTGAAATTTGGGTAGCTTGGAAGGTATTTCCAAGTGGAGAAAACCCACAAAAAGGGAAGCTTGTGGGCAAAGTACCCAAGGTTTGGGGTTTTGACCAAAAGGTGTGGTCTTGGAACCCATGGAAACTACTATTTTCTTCTAGTTTGTTATTGAGTGGTGATGTGGGGTTTCTTGAAGGACAAAGAAGACCACCAAGGCACTTAGACAAGGGCTGTAAATATAGGCCAAGGAAACTACTATTTTATTCTAGTTTGTTATTGAGTGGTGATGTGGGGTTTCTTGAAGGACAATGAAGACCACCAAGACACTTAGACAAGGGCTATAAATATAGGCCAAAAGATAGGTCTCGTCACTAGTGAGATGTGACTTCATTTGTGTGAGCAAGAGAGTCCAAGGAGGCCGAGTTTCAACCAGCAAGGAGCTGAGCATCTGAGTTAGGGATCTGATCTGTGAAGGGACAAAGTCTCTTAGAGGGGGCCCAAAAGGGCTCTTTGAACAGCCAAGATGAGGACCACAGCTGCCAGGAGGAGGGCCAAGCCCTAGCAAAGGGTTGGCCAGCCATTTGGTGACAGCAGCAACCCTAATTAGGGCTGGCTGCAAAGCTGGGAGGCTGGCTGTGGTCTAGAACAGAAGACAGAGACCTTAAGAGAGCTGGCCAGATGCTAAAGAAGGAAGGCCGAGGCTGGTTGAAGAGCTTGTTGAAGTTGCAGATGGTGCTAGAACAGCAGACGAGGAGCTGTCAGAGCCAAGTATGGCTGGCCGAGGGCAGATACTGTGCTAAGAAGGGTGGTCGAGGTTTGTATCAGACTGGACGGAGGACTTTCATGGTGTGTTAGGGCTGGCAGCAGGGTCTGGACTGTGCTAGAAGTTGGCCGCAGGTTGAGCATAGGGGGCCAAGGACGGAGGACTTTCATGGTGTATTAGGGCTGGCTGCAGGGTCTGGACTGTGCTAGAAGTTGGCCGCAGGTTGGGCAGAGGGGACCATAGGTTGTTGTGGGTAGACCGAGGTCTACAGGAGGGCAGCTAAGGTCTAACACAGATGAACAGAGGTTGCTGTAGCAGGCCGTGTCCACGCAGAGGCCTGTGGAAGGCCAAAACAGTGAGCCAAAGGAGCTGGCAGAGGCCATTAAAGGGCAGAACCAGCAGACCAAAGGACTGGTAAAAGGGTACAGGTTGAGTGAACCTAATGGTTAAGAGCATGTGTTTCCTCCTAAGACGTCATAGGCTCAAAACCAAAGCGGGGTAGAGTATGTATGCCTTCGTAGACGTAGCAGTCAAATCACTGCGGGGAGGTGGGTTTCTTGTCCCACAAACAAGGGTGTCTCATACACCAATTTGGTGTTTGGCTTAGCCGTGACCTTAAAATTGGATAATAATAATAATAACTAGAGGTTAACAATTGGCTGCAAAGGACAGCTGATCAGCTGTAGCATACAATGAGCTAAAAGGAGCAAGCCCACGTGAGTTTAGTATCATGCTGGTTGTGTTTTTGACATTTGTAGACAGCTGATTTTATTTTGTATGTTGGGAAGACGAGGACCTGATGGACTAGCCCTCAGCCCAAGTTGATTAGTAAAAGGACTAACTGTGTATATTAGCATTGTATCACAGTTTGTAAAGGGCCATGGTCCCTAGTACGGGATCCTTATAGTTCTCTTATTGATTGACTAATAAGAAATGTGTTTTGGCCCATGAAATCCTGTGTACTGTTATTGATCTGTTTTCCATTATATTTTGCTGTACAAAGTTGTTTTGGTTGGGCACTGCTAGTGTATTTGTGTGGGCATAGACCAGATCGGGTGTGTGGAAATTTCAACAGTGACTATTCTGAATTTATTTTAGATCTAGTCGTTCTATGGAAAAGCTTATGATCAACATCGTATATACTATATACCAAGGTTATGATCACCAATTTATATACCCTTCCACCTTCTTTACAGAACTTTGTAAATGCCTTTTGGTAAATATAAAACATATTTTGCAAAACAAGATGCCTTACCCAACTATCCTCCCAAATTGATCCACCTCAATAAGTCCAAATAAAAAAGTAAGATAAAGAAATATGGGGAGCCAAACAAATGTGAGTTTAATGTAATGAAGTACATAAAATATATTTAGTAAAGACACCGTGAATTTCATATAAATGGAAGAGTCATAAACAATTCTGGGAAATTTGTATAGGAAATAAAGGAAATAAAATAATATATATGTCAGAACAATTGACAGTAGCATCTACACATCAAAAAATCACATACGTTGAGCATCGTAACCCTTTTATTTTCAGAAATGTTGTCATTGTAAAATCATTCTCTTAAGATGAGTCAAAATTGCAGTATGCCATTGGCAAAATAATTTTAAGAAAAAGGGCAATAAAGTCTGTACCTTCTATGAACACTTGGCATCCTGTACTAACTAATGATATAGCATCGGAATGATTTATCTCATTTTGTGATGCACATGCAAATGCCACATCACACTTTTCAGCCCATGGTTTTGCATCTTCAACATACTTTGATTGTGGAAAGTTTTTTGTATATTCTCTGAGTAAAGAAAGGAGACAATTTAACCCCATTGAACGCATCAAAAACTATGATTGGTACTAGAGAATCATACATGCTAAAACTATTCAAGTAAGGTTTTTATAGAATGTACCTGAGGCCCTTTTGTCGACTGTTAAGTTCCTTCAAGATCCCAAGTTTCATGTAGTCAAAACCTTCACTATCAATTAAGTACCCAGCAGAATCTACAGAAGCCACAATGCAATGATTAATTGTATCTTTCCCAAAAATTCCTTATTTGAAAATGTATCAGAACAGCTGTCTAAGTGTTATCTAGACTGAAACAGCCAACTCAAACAACACCTAGCAAAACAATCTTTGTACACTAACCACTCAATAAAGCATAATTTAATCAAGGACAGCCAATCTACAAAAGCAAAGCACACATTCAATACAACGTTACTCTGCAAGCCTGATTATAATTTATAAAACAGTAATAGGTGAAGAAGCTACCAGATAATGTGACCGGAATAGCTTCAACCTCAATCAGTTTTTCAACTGTGCTCAAAGCAACTTTCCCTGCTCCACTTACATTGCACCTAAATGCAGTGATACAATATAAGAATGGAAATATATACATCAGAAGGAGGACTCTGAAGAGATGAATAAGACCAATTACCAACATGGAGACAGATTGTGAATTATTCTAAAGAAAGTGCACATTACCAAAAAGTAATGCCAACTTAAAGGAAGAAAAGATTTAAGCTAACACAACCAGACTGCAAACTAGCAGCTACACATCCACAGGAAACATGCCTACCCCTACAAGGTGCAGGTCACAGAGGAGTATAGACCTAAGGCCTCTTATTTCCTTGTCCAACTCAGCCAACAAATATTCTGCAAAGTAAACCTGCAACCAAAATAAAAGATGACCAATCAGATTACAGTGTTAGACAGATGAGTGCGATATAAAAATTTCTTTAGAAAATGGAAGCATATTGATTAGGGTTATGGTCCATAGACAATTAGAAATACCAGTCCATAGCCTGTAGCTTGAGTCCGGAGCTGGTAGCCAGCCCATGAATTTGAAATACCAGTGAAACCATTCTGAAGCAAGAAATTCAAAGAGTGTGAACATTGTCATTTTCTCATAAACATATTCAACACACACACACAGACACTAACTATATATATATAATATATATAGATATAATATATTATTTTCACCTTATAGCTAGTCTTCCAAACAAATCTCTCATAAATCAAAAACATTCTACTTGCCAAAGAAAGCCATCTTATTCATCCAACAACTTGTTGAAAATGTAATTAGTCTCGGTCTTTATAATGTAATATAATTATTGATGTATTCGTTATTATTTTTTTGGTCAAGCATGTTATTCATGCTCAATAAGTCAAAAAAGAGAAAGGATTTTGTATTTGAGTCATGTCATATTTGACATTTGAAAGAAAAAGAAAAAGGATTTTTATTTTAGTCAAAAAGAGTCAAACAAAGGTCCAAGTCGGACTGTGGGGCAATTTCACACCATCCTGGACATCTATATAAAGGAGTAACTTCGACCTCTTGGAGCCAATCAAGTTCTGCAATCGTTATCGAGTTCTGTGATTGCGAAGTGAAGAAAAGGCAAGCTGAATTCAGAAGAGAAGAGAAAGTCAAAGGAAAATAGTCAAAATCGAGTTTTTTTTCCTTGTCTCTGTCACACATGCGAGATTCTGTGAGAGTTCTGAAGCAGCCACAGGGCTGAAATTTGGCCTCTGCAGCAGGGCTGAAAGTTCTGATATTTGATCAAGTTTGGAGAAGGTTTGACCATATTTCACTTCTGTTGACTTTAACATATTGAAGAAGACTTGGGAGGGCTGACATGAAATCTTTAGAGAAGTATTAGTCTAGGTTGTGGATATCTCATTTTGACTTGATTCTATAGGAAGAGGATTGTTGGGTTTTCCCCCTTGTCAGGTTTTGCCCTGGCTTGGAGAATAAACTTTTGTGCCTCTTGTTTCTTTGTGATCTTGGAAGACTAAATATTGTATAATTTCCTGATGAAGAAGAAATAATAAGTAAAAGAAAAAGATTAACATTCACAAAGTAATTATCAAGTAGGAGAATCGAGTATCATCCTCATTACATTTGATTTTCCAACATGGTATCAGAGCAAAGGTGAAGAAATAAAGATCACATTTGGAGACACTCTTAAAAGGCAGAAAGAAGAAGATCATCATTGTAGCAGCCATATTTGAAGATATCTTTGAAATAAAAGTTTGGTAGCAGCTCCCTTCAAAGTCTATATGTCTAATCCAATGGCGTTTATGTGCAAGGAAAGCAATATGTATGATGGAACGTCTAACTTTAAAGCCTGGAAAAAGAGAATTGACTTAGTCTTTAAAGAAAATGTGTTAAAATTGGCAACTAGAGCCAAATTCCACTTTGGACAGCTCATTTGATGGAGATGATGACTGCATTGAGTTCCTCTTTTCAAGAGGACCAAAACTGATCTAAAGATCATCAAATTTGGACAAGCATAAAAGTGTTTTGAATTTATGCCCACACATGTGCACATTGTCAAGGTCCGCCACATCATCATGTAGGCTCATCAAGCCCAATAGACATGTTACTTCACCCTCATCTACTTGTATAAATATAAGTGACCTCTCACCTAATTTGGCATCATCATCACCCACACATTCTACTCTCTCCTTCTCTCATTGGTTCGTACTAGGATTGCGGGGGAGAGACTCCCCCGCTTCAAATTGATGCCGAAGCACGCTCTCGCAGAAAAAAATCGCTCCCTGGTTTTTTTCACATTTTTTTTCTCACAAAGACATCCCAAACGCAAATGCTTTTCAAAGAAACAAGAATTTTTAGGGCATCCTAATATTCAAGCTTATGGCCCTAGTATTGATATGCAATTCATGGTAATGTTAAATTCTTAAAGTGAAAGTGACATTCTCCTTTATCTTTCATTTTCATCTTTTTACTTAAATTTTTAACATTACCATGAAATGACTCGGGATGTTTGAGAGTGGTTCCAACCTCATTGGATTTCATACAGAGAAAGTAGAATTTTAGATCTCACTCAAAATCCAGCAGGGTTATTAGTATTTCAGGATTTCAGGATTGGAGGGTTTGCAATGTTTCCATTAGATTTTGTCATGTACTAAGGTATGGGACTTGTATTTAATCAAGAGCACCAAGCCCTCTATGTACCTTCACGTTAGTGACATTGATTGTCGAACTCCTCTATCATGACCCTACTAAAAATGTACCCATCACTCAAACAAAATCTTGACTAGACATGCTACATTTTTTCTATCTTATGTTCACTGCTTAGAGGGTGATATTAATGACAAAGATCCCAAGATCGGCAATGATTTTGATGATATGTAGCTATTTGTTGTAGCATAATTTTTTTGGATGCTAGAGGCCATCTAGAGCCTATTTGTTGATGTATTTTCAGTTCAGAGATGGATTACACTCGATGCTATTTTGGTTATGTGCACCCTTACATGCTATATAAATGAGAACTTGTAAATTGTGGACGTGGTTGATGAAGATTATAACTTCTGGATGATTGATGTTATATGGTGTAATCCATGTTTTTGTTTAAGTAACCGGATTCGTTATATACAGGCCACGTGTCCGAATCCGGCATGTCGGACACGATTCATCCAAAAAACTTGTCCCAAAAATAGGATTCGTTGAATCCTATCAGGATTCTTCGAATCCCAAACATGTTCCAAAATTCGCCAACGTGTCCCGATTTTTGACTGCGTGTTCCAATTTCCAAGATTCGTTTAGCGGAAAAGGGACTCCCGCGGGTTAGAAAAGGTCACATTTCCTCATTACAGTCACACTGTTTATCATTTGGCAGGCATTGTTTGAGCTGTTTGTGAGTGGAGAAGGGTTTGGAGCAAGGAGCTAAGGGAATAGAGCGTTCGGCAAGGAGATTCAAGCACTAGGTAAGTGCATTTGAGCTCCATTTTTTTGCATTTCTTATTCTATTACAGTAGTTTGTATATGATTTTTGTTTACAAATTTGTGCATGTTTTGTTCATTTCTTTTACGGTATTCATGGCTCAATCAAAGGCAGTAGTTAGGGGGTAAAGGAAGGGCCCCTCCTCCCCCAATATCATCAGAGTCTGCTGCAAGTAATGTTGAGGGAAGAGGAGGACCTAAAGACAACACTGATAAATATCCATTGTGGAAATATGTCAGAAGAGAGGATGGGACAAACACCAAGGGAAAGGGAGGAGGCAATGTGCAATGGAGACGCAATTTTTGTCACATTTCTTTCAAAAGCACATATTACCGTCTGAAAGCACATTTGTATGCTTTACCGGGTTGTGGGATTGGAGCTTGTAAAGCTGTTTCTTTACAAAAGAGAAAAGAATTGGAAAAGGAGTCCATTGTTGGTGTGGAAAATGTGGCTTCAAAATCAAGAAAACCCACGAATGAAAACCCCCTTCCATTTTTGAGGAAAGCCACCACCAAATTTCCATTTGAGAGTTCTACTTCTACTGGGCGACAAGCAGCAAAAAGAAGAGCACTTGGTCCAATGGACAATATTTTCCAAAAAGAGAGACGTGAAGAGCTTGATCTCACCATTGCCTTCTTCTTCTATCAAAACTTCATATCATTTAATGTTGCACGCTCACCTCTATTTATTGAGATGTGCCGAGCTCTAACTCGAGGGGCTCCAACAGGGTATGTGCCTCCTGGGTCAAAGAAGCTGAGAACCACATTGTTGACGAAGGCAAAAGAAGAGGTGCAAAAAATGCTTGAGTCTATTGTAGCATCATGGCCAACATCTGGGGTTAGCATTGTTTCTAATGGATGGACAGATCCAGCACGACACCCAATCATCAACTTCATGGTGTCTTCCTTGAGTGGTCCAGTTTTCATGAAAGCAGTGGATACACTTGGAGAATACAAGGATGCAAAATTTATTGGTGAGTTATTTATTAAAGTTATTGAAGATGTAGGTGTTGATTCTTGTGTGCAAATCATTACATATAATGCACTTGTTTGCAAGGCTGCTGGCATGATTGTGGAAGCTAAATATCCACAAGTGTTTTGGACACCTTGCATTGTCCATTCATTGAACTTAGCACTGAAATCCATTGCTTCTGATGTGCTTTGGATTGGAAGCATTATTGAGGCTGCAAGACATATCCGTAACTTGTGCAAAATCATACAAATGCCCTCACTATCTACAAGGAGTACACCAATCTATCATTGTTGAAGATTGTTGATACACGGTTTACCTCTTCATTCATGATGTTGAAAAGGTTGAGAGAGGTCAAGACTGCTCTTGGGTCCATGGTTATTTCTGAGTTTTGGTCTTTTTGGAGGAAGACAAATCAGGTAGCCTCTAAAAGAGTGAAGGACACAGTGCTAGATCATGCTTGGTGGGAGAGGGTAGATCTAATTATTCAGATCATGGACCCTATCATTTCTTTGCTTAGATTTGCAGATACAGACAAACCCATCCTAGGAGAGGTTTATGAGGGATGGGATTCCATGATGAGTCTGTGAGGAGCATTATTCTACAGAGTGAGTGCCCCGAGTATGAGACATCACCAGAGGCCTTCTGTGATACTATACAGAATATTCTTGTCGGCAGATGGGAAAAGAATTGTACACCTTTACATTGTTTGGCTCACTCATTGAACCTCAAATACTACAACCATGAGTGGTTGAATGGTGGACCTTCCCACAGATTCCCTCCTCACATGGATGGTGTATTAGAATAATTCTAATATTAGTTTAATGCTCATTCTTCTAGTTGTTGCTATTTTCCTTTCTTTAGCAGTTTCTTAGATGAAACTGAATCCAACTCAATCAATTTATTGAATTCATTTGGAAATCCATATGCGTGTTTCGCATTGTTTTATGGTATCAGAGCCAGAATCTTAAATCTCGTGAGTTCTTTCTCTCAATCCCTTCTAAGGTCGAGCCCTCTGTAAGCCAGATAGCCTTCACTGAGTCTTAGCTTCGGCTCTGCTCATTGTGATAAAAGCTTACAGTCGTCTATCTCGTTACAGAAGTGGATTCTGGGTTTTGTGGAATTACGAGGACCAAGGGTTCTTCGTTTGTGTGAATTCCAGTTTTTTTGTAGAGCAGATCTCAGTTGTTGGTGTTAATCTCAGGAGATTACGTGTGAAAGTTTTTTGGGACGCTCGGTCACTAAGGTACACACATACAGCAATTTTTTTTTTATTCAGCAGACTCGGAAGGAAAACTACGGCATCCACACTAGGACGTGTCAAAACCCTGACCTTCGGGGACCAGATACCGTGGCTCATCGCACTCGCCTTCTTCTTCGCCCGTGGCTTCATCAAAACGGGACTCAACAACCGCGTTGCCTACCAGGTCGTGGTTCTATTCGGGAGATCGTAGCTGAGGTTAGGATACAGCCTGGTGTTCAGCGAAAGCGCTCCTCGCTCCAGCAATCCCCTCTATCTCCGCCCGAGCTGGAGGCATCTTTTTTCCGCCTGTGAAGTCTCTCTGTGTGGCCTGCGGAAGCAAAGTCGGCAACGGGACGGAGCGAAGTCTAAGATCGTGGCTCATGCTCACCGGCTTCCAGACGTGCCACGCACAATCAGCACGGGCTCGGTCTACCGCACAGTCACCGCGTTTTTTTGTTTTGACCAGCGTGAACGTGTTAAAGCTCGGTCTATAGCACAGTTGCACAGACGCACGGGCTCGGTCCACCGTCCATAGTCAGCATACTCGCACGATCATTCCAGTTCTCTTCACGTAAATCGTGCCACAATCAAATACAACTGTCCCAGTTTTGTGTTATCACGTAACCAGGTAAAAAAAAAATTCCCGCAGTCAACACGTCTTCGTATCAGTGATCCGAATTTTTTTTTTTCTACGTGATCCATAAACTGTGAAAATATACAGCAGATAAATATTTTCTGTGACTATATACAGCAGATCAATTTTTTTTTATTGAGATATATATTTTGATACATTTTTACTGTATCATTTCAAGAAGTGGTAGCACAAAATCAGATTTTTTTCAGTGATTGGTCTAAGTAGAACTGTGCCTCTCAAGTTTGATCCTGTGTGGTCACAGCAGAAGTTGGTATTTCTTCCTCAAAGAAGCAATTTCGGGTTATTCTATATACCAGCATCTATCAGATTCTGTTCAAATCAGTCAAATCTCACTATTTGGGAAACAGACAGATGGCTTCACTAACCAATCTGATGCTGGAAGGTAGTCAACGCTTCAATGGCACAAACTACAACATCTGGAAACAGAGAATGTTAACCATTTTTGAATATAGGCGTCTTGACCAGCTCGTTCTCAAAAAGGAGCTCCGTCCTGGTACAGCTGGCACCGATCAAGACAAGTTTGATGATCAAAATCGAGAGGCAGTTATGCTTCTCAAGCTCTCTGTCGCTAATGATCAGTTACCACAAATTCCTTCTGGCAAGACAGCTGCTGAGATCTGGCAACAGTTGAAGGACCTTCACGAGACATCCGACAAAAGCAGA